>JAOXNJ010201989.1:0-18309 GCA_028566655.1 Metis holothuriae
GGCGCCGACGGCTTCGGGCTGACGCTGAGCGGGCAGCGTCCGGCGCGCGTGGGCGCCGTCAGCCGCGGCGGCGCGGCCGCGGCCGCCGGGCTCAACGTGGGCGACGCCGTGGTGGCCGTCAACGACGCCAACGTGGTGCACTGCTCGCACGAGCAGGTGGTGGCCGCCATCGGCGCCGTCCCCGCCGACCACTGCCTCTTCCTCGACGTGGCACACAACCACTTCTCCTCCGACGAGGACGAGCCCATCCACAACGACACTAATGATGTCACTAGGCCAGGTTCCAGGGCCAGGACGCGCCACGTGATCGACATGCAGGGCTTGAACAGCGACCTCGAGCTGCATTTGCACTCTTCCAAGCCCGATTTGGATTTCGGTCAGGCCGATTTGCTCAAGGATGCCGCTTGCTTCTCGCTAAATTACTTGGGTTCCATTGTCCTGCCGCCCTCGAGTGACAGGGAGACTTTGAGACGGCGATGCAAACGATTATTGCGACAAAAGGGAAGATGTGTTGTCATGGCCCTTTTGAAGGAGAGCATTTTGGTCACCAGTCTGAACTTGGCGCTCTTGGCCGAGTACAGACTCAAGGACGTGTTGCACGTGGACCACCTGGATGACAGAGCCTTCGTAATAGCCACGTCGGCCAACGAGGACGACAACGCGGCCTCGGCCTGCCACACGTTCTGCGTGGACCACAACATCGGCAACGACGACAACAACGAGAGTCCTGCCACGGTGACTGCCATTGTCCAGACGCTGAAGTCGGCCATCAAGCCCGAGGACGTCGACCAAGTGATGCTGATGGCGTCGCCGCTCTCCTCTGCCTCCAATGACAGTGGCCTGGGTCAAGTGGCCGATGTCAGAGCTGTTCAGAGACCCAGTAATGACGAGGGCAACAGCAATGATCGGAGCTTCAATACCGAGCAGTTGGAGAGACAGAATAGTGCCGTTAATCTCAGGTTGTCCATGCAAAAGTATTTGAGAGATAAGCGCCAACATTTGCGTAGAGAGAGTGAACGCTTGCTCCAAGCCAATCGAAACGACAACAACACCGATGACGACCAAGATGTAAATGACCCGGAGGTGCTGGCGGTTAGCAGAAGTTTGGAAGACCTTCAGAACGAGAATCGAGTCAAAGATGAGTTCTGTACAAACAACATCAATCCTCTGATGAGTTATCTCCATCGATCCGAGTCCAATCTGAGTCAAATGAGCTCAAAGACTGCTGAAAGACTCACTCAACCCCCGTGCAATGTCGTGTTGAGGCCAGGCGATCAGTACCCATCGGAGGCGCCTGGAGTGCTTCACAACCGACGAGCCCAAGTCTTTGATTCGAAAGATCTTCGAGTATAAATAACATTTTAAAGTACTGATTTGTTGAAATTTTTGATACAATGTTATTTGTTTTTCCTTTAAAGAGAGAAGGTGATATTGCGGGGGATGTGAGTGGTAGCGCCTCGTCTCAGTCCTCTACGATGCGGTCGAGGCCGCACAGACCCAGATCCAATTCCAGTTCAAAAATCGATGAGAGAGACGGCCCTGATCAGAACACTTCTTTTCAGGTGAGAGAGAATTGTGGATAATTACTAACATAAATGACTTTCTGATTGGCTTTACTGCTTGGTGGTTGTTTTAAATATTTTACTGAAAACATTGTTGTTTACATAATTAGAGCGAGGGTTTGGATGAGAAGTGCGAAGAACGAGGCGTCGACGTCGGTCGCGTTAGTGTGTGGGCCACTGGCTTTGACAAATTGCTTCAGGACCCTCAGGGATTGTCGACTTTCACGGTAAGAGTAGTTCTATTTTATAATAAAAAACTCCAATTTTACGCAACCGTCCTTGTCTTTCCCCAGACCTTCCTTGAGAAGGAGTTCAGTGCTGAGAATATTCATTTCTGGACTGCTTGCGAGCAGTTTAAACAGATTTCTGACGGCGACCGTCTCCCAGCTGCTCAGTCCATTGTAGATCGTCATCTTAAGAAGGGAGCCTCTGATCCAGTAAATGTGGATTCCAATGCTCGTCTATTAACCATCAATGGCCTAAAAGAAGCTGAAGAGAGCAACGAAGTGATCCCATTGAACTTGTTTGAGGAGGCTCAAAGTCAAATTTACAATCTCATGAAATACGACAGCTTCAGTCGATTCCTCAAGTCTGACATGTACAAAGAAGCTCTGCTGCAAGACTTGAGTCAACACAATGGTTCGTTCAGAAAGAAACAAGCAGCCAAAAGTTCCGCAGCCAAGAGCGAATCAGTTACACCAGCTGCTCCTCGTCGAAAGAGCATTTTGCCCTGGTACAACTTGGCTTCTCGTCAAGCCAATAAATTAGTATCAAAGCAACAACCCCGTTCATTGGACGATAACAAGGCATCGTCCAATACGTCGTTGAGCTCCGAAGCCACTGCAAGAGAAGGTTTCTCGGATGGCAGGGGCTCTCAGGAATCAGGCTCAAGTTTGGCACGAGTCATTTTGCCAGACAAATCTACCACAGTGGTCCAAATACGACCGAATGACACTGCTAGGTCCGTGGTCAACCGTCTCTTGGAGAAACGAGGAATCAGCTACACTTCTTTCGACCTCTTCAGTAGCTGCAGCGATCGGCCTTTGGACCTGACCATCAATGGAGCTGCCTTAAGCGGCTTAGAAGTTCGACTGGAGCCCAGAGTTCTGTTCAGACTGGAATTGCCCTCCAAAAAGAGCATTGGAGTCAAAGCCAAGCCCAACAAAATCGTCAAAGATGTTTTGGGACCCATTCTTAATCAGTACGGATGGAACCTGGGAGAGTGTGTAGTTACCAGTGTAGAGAATAATAAGAGAGTCAGTAGCATCAATTTGGATCACACCGTCATGAGCATTGATAACAGAAGGTTGGTTGTTACTGAGGCTGCTAAGGATCCAGCATTGAAGAATGAGGTAACTAACGCATTAACTTAAAGCATATTTAACATGAACGTTTTTAATGCTGTGCCTATTTCCAGATCGAGAGATTGGCAATGCCTCCTCCAAGCGAAGTTCCAAATAATCTTCGCTCCGTGACTGACGGTAAGTCATGGCTAAAGCCATGTGATTTTGCTAATTAGCATTATTTTGAAATAGAGATTTAACGGAAGTTTATGCTACTTATCGTTCGTAATTCTTTGTCAGATTTGTACGAGGGTCTGAAGTTGGCGCAGCGAGGTCGCTTGGAGAACCAGCGTGGCACGGAGATCAACTTCGAGATGCCCGACTTCCTGAAGCACTTTGACAAAGAGAACGCTCGTCCCTCTATTCGACGCAGTGTCCTTCCTTCACCCCAAGCTCATCCCATGATGACTCGAATGTCCTCATCCTCTTATCAGTATGCCCCACTGCCCCCGATGCCCTCGATGATGCACTACGACGCGAATTTGTCTGCCCATCATGGCCGCGTGCCAAGTGTTCAGGAGGCCGACCACTTCTTCTATGGTGGTTCCCATCCAGCTGAAATGAGCTTCAACGACTCCAATCTCAGTCTGGGCATGGCCATGTCTAGTCGCCAATCAGCCGAATACGAGAGCTTGTCCAGCTACAAATCGACCCCAATGCTGCCCTCGACCCCAGTATCTCTCGTGAACGGCGGCATCCCTCAGTACCCCTACTCTCATCAACCACGAAGAGAGCCGCCACCGCTGCCACCCAAGCCTCGCATCACCAACAGGGGCCAATTCCATCCACCCATCCCCACCAGGGATCAGTTGCCGCATGGATACAGCGTTAGCTTCGTGTGACCACTCTAACCAACCGTTCCTATCCAACTCTGATTATACCACTTCCTCATAAAACAGTTCAAAATGTGCTCTCCTCTCACCAATAATCAATGAATGACCTCAGCCAAAAATCTTTAGCCATAGTAAATGGCTAGTATATCGTTTTTTTTTTTGATCTGGCTCAAGTCACTTTTATTTTGTTAGTGAGTGTTTTTGCCCTAGAATTGAAGTTTTGGCGGGACTCGGAGGAGGTTAAAATTCTCAGTATTTGGTGAAGATGTCGTCGAAGGTTCCGTTGAGCTCGTCGTTGATCTTCTGAATCTTGTGCTTCTCGCGCACGATCTCGTCCTCGATGTCGTCCACGCGGTGATTCAGCTTCGTGATCGTCATCTCGCCATACTCCGTCCTAATCAAATCGTAACGACGTTAACAGGGTTCATACTAATCCATGTTTGATATAATTAGGATTTAGGTTTTGTGAATTTGCCTGGCCTCTGCGGTCTTGAGTCTCTCTGTGAGCGATCTTATTTGCTCCTTATACTTCTCCTCTCTGTTCAGCGCCTTCTCCTCTCTCACCTCCAGCGCCTTCATGCTCTCGCCCACCTGCTTCAGGTCCGACTCCAGCTGCTCCACGCCCTCCTCCGCCAACTGCGCCCTGTCCAACGTCCTTAAAACGGCAGAAACAAGGTACTTTTACCAGTAAAAATACTTAAAAATGGGGAATTTGTTGTACTTTTTGAGCTCCTCCTCCATCATGCCGAGTCTGCGCGTGCTCTCGTCCAACTTCTTCTCCGAGTCGGCGTTCATGTGGTTGGCCTCGGCCAAGAGGCGCTCCAGCTCCAACACGTTCTCCTCGTTGTTGTGGCACTTAACCTCCAGCGACCTCACGCCGCGATGAGTGTCGTCCGCCTGACGACCTTCAATCAATCAATCAATCAATCAGCTGCAATTGCAATCACTTTGATTGATTGCTTTTTACAGGTGTTGGCGAGTTCCTCGACCAGTTTTCCGAGTCTCCTCTCGGCTGTCCACGCCTCCTCCTCCATGAGCGCGTATCGTCTGTAGAGCGAGGAGATTTCCTGCTCGGCGATGCCCAAGCTCTTCTCCTTGTCCTCCAGCTTGTGGTCCACCGAGATCAGCTGCGTGCTCGCATCGTCGTACGCCGCCTCCGTCCTCGCCACGCGCTTCCCAATTTCCCTACATCAACTCGATTTTAATCCATCTTTCAATCAATTTTCAATCAATTCATCGAATTTCGACTAAAAAAATTGTATTTTTCCAAAATTGCCTGGCGTGCTGGTCGCTTTGTTCGGCAGCGTTGTTGGCTTGGGCCGTCTGCTGCTCGAGGTTGATTATGTGCTCCAGCAGCGCCTCCGTCTCCGTCTTCATGGACTGCATCTTCTTCTTGATGGCGTCCATCCCGCGGCAAAGGTGCTCAACGACTAATCCTCGCCTTGGCAAACTCTATAAGGTTGTTCATCTACCTATAAGGTTTTTAACATAACAAGTCGTTGTATTTTCACGATGATCGTTATATGCTGCTAGCAAGGTCTGTCACTGCTTTCACGACTAGACTTCAAAAGAGTGCTTGTATTAATATATAAAAGTTCTGTAGGTGACGAAGCGACTACCTCTCCCTAAAAGACTTTTTTTCAAGACTTTTCGAATGACTACTAGTAGGACTTCTTCTGCTCTAAGACTTTTCCAAAGACTTCTCTGCTAAAGACTTCTCTGCTAAAGACTTCTCTTAAGACTTTTCATTAGACTACTAGTACTATTAGTTACTATTATGTAGGTACAATGATTCCTTAATACTCCTATAGTGACTTACTCAGAGGTGTTCGGATGCCAATCATGAGCTTCGGGTCACCCATAGTACTTCAACCTTTCACTAAATAATGTAGTATAATAATGAAATGTAGTACGTATTAATAAAGAAAAGCAAAATATGCGGTGTAGTTGTTGACTGAGCACGACCTCGACGACATTGAGTGGGCCAAGCAGCTCGTTGTCGACATGAATCATCGTGCAGGCCGCATTTTTCGTCCACTAAAGCAGACAGGTGCACAGAAAGTCGCTCAAAAGCAGAGCAAAAGTAGCAGTTAGTAGAACAAAGTCAGTAAAAAAAGTAGATATTCGATCTTGGCTCTTCTCCCACTCGAGGTCGCTCTGACTGACTTGGTTGAAGAGTCATCAGTGATAACATGTCAAGGTCTGACTTTCCCATTTGAATTACAATACACTTCTTCTTATTTGAACTACTAAAATGCATAATATGAAGTTCACAAAATGAAGTTCTTCTTATTATATGAAAGTCTTTTTATGTTAGTTCGCGTCATTAACTTCATTTTCTGAGCAAAAAAAGATCTTTTGTACATAAAAAAGGTCTTATGTTAATCAAGGATATTCTAATAAGTCCTTGTATCATTGCGCATTAATTGAACACTAATTAAATCAACAAGCTGATCTAGGAACACTGACCCATAAATCAACATCTTTTTATTCCCAATCAACCTGAGCAAAAAAAGCTTCATTACTTGATTTATTACTTAATTGATTAATTTCTTCTCTTAATTACTTAATTGATTGAGATCATCAGTATTTATGTACTCGTGTCAGCTTCAATAGGGGCGTCGCTCTGACAAACGACTCCAACAAGGCCGCACAGTAAACGACATTAATAAAAGTCATATTACATTAAAGCCAATAATGCCATTAAGCAATTACGTAATTAACTGAAAACGTTCATAATAAGTAATAATGATTGTACTTGAACACGACGTACAAGTAGTAAATATTTAATGGATATAGTCAAAATTGAACACGAACTACTGCACATTTGTCTAGTACCATTAGGTTCACTTAAAAGGCCAATAATAAAGCGCTTTGAATAATGTACTCTTAATACGTATTTGCTATTTACGTACATAATTAAGCTTTTCCTTCGAAATAATTGCTGAATAATTTCTTGATTAAAGACTTGATTAGGTGATTGACGTTAGATCGACTTGATTGGGTTTGATTGATCACAGCGCTGATGATGAGATGCTTGATTCAACTTGACACTGAGCAAAGAGCAACAACACCTATTTCCTCATTATCTGAGTTACCTTTGTAACGAACAATTAGGTTACTACGAGAGATCGATTTGCCAATCAATCAATTCGCGATTTAATCAATTAACGACGTGATTTGTGATTGGTCGATCTGCGCTGCATCTCCAGCGTCTCGATGGACCTGACGCGCGGCAGCGGCGTCAAGCTCGTCGAGTCCGACGAGCTCGACGACGAGTAGGTCGAGTGGCTCGCCCAACGACGACTGCGACGACGCATTCTTATCGGAGGCCTTGAAAAAGAGAGAAAATAATAATAGTTTTAATCATTTTTACTCAAAATTTGCCTCTTTCTTTTGGGCATTTTGGGCGGTTCGGTTCACCGAAGCGGTCTTTGTCTGTAGTCGAGGTCGGAGTCGGAGTCGTACTTTGGCTCCGGCACCTGCAAGCCTATTCTCTGTCCTCTGGCGTCGGTGGCGAACTCGCGCCTCGTGGCCACGGACGACTTCGGCAACGACGTGGACACCGTGGCCGACGGCAAGCGGCCAAGGGTCGCGAACTGCGGCTGAATCTGTTGTCTAGGTTCGTCCTCGTCATTCTTTGAAAAGATGTTTAATAGATTTTTTGTGTTTTTTTAAGTTTTTTTCGATTTTTTGATATTTAAGATGTAAATGAATGTAATCTTGTTAAATGCAATTCTTACGAAGAAGGGTCTGGCCCTGTACATCTTGGGCGTGAAGGAGATGAGGCCGTGGCAGTCGGGGTCAGTGGGTCTGCGGACGAGCTTCACGTCGGCCACGTTCATGTCGGGTCTGATGTCCTCCATGGGTCTGACGTGACAAGGCAGGAGCGCGCAGACGGGCGGCTGCGGCGCCTTCTCGAAAGCCACGAGGAAGTGCGGCGGCGGCCGCACCAACGCGAAGCCCGGCTGCGACGCCGACGTGCTCAGCGTCTTCGGGCCCATCTGATCATTCATTACCTATACTACACTTGATATAATGGATTCAATTTCTTTTGTTTATTACTCTGATTAAGGAGGCAGAGTTGATGGTGGGCGAGTTGTGGTTGGCCATGGCCGTGGTCTCCAATCTGTTGTCGTCGCTGTCCTCGTCCTCGTCCTCGTTGTTCCTGCGCACGAAGCTCCGGTTGGCCAGGGACGAGTCGTAGGTCGAGCCAGACGGTGTGCGGAAGGGCCGTCGATCCAGTGAGAGCGCATCGAAATCTATGATTTTTCGAGGCCGCGAAAAGATTAGAAAAATTTGACCTAAATTGCTGAAAATATAGGAAAATTTTGATTTAATGAAGTATTAATGATCAATTTTATTTTACCCGCTTTGTGTTGAGTCCACCTTTTGAGGAGTACAGAGAGATAGAAGGAGGCTAGGACGACGCTGAGCGCGAGCATGACGACGGACACGACCTTGACGACCTGCATCATGAAGGAGACGTTGTTGTCGTTTTTATCGACAAATCCGTCATTGTCGTCGATCTGATCGAGACTGATTGTGGTCGTCGATTGGTCGTTGTGAGTTGCGAACGGATATTCGGCCACGGATTGACCGGCCTCGTTCACGGCCGTCACTCTGATCACGTAACGCGTTCTGGGCCTCAACTCGGTCAACAGGAAGAAGGAGTGCTGCGCCGACAACTTCTTGGCCGCCGTCAAGAACGACTTGGACGAGTGCAACGCCCTGTACGCGATGGAGAAGTGGGTGATGGCGCAGCCGCCGCTGCCGAAGCTGTTCAGCTTCACCACGGCGCTGCTCGTGTTCACCACCAACAACTCCTCCAGCAAAGGCACATCCGGCACTAGCACCAAAAATCCATACAAAATCACATATTTTTTCACTTTAACTAATAAATTTTATACCAAAATTTTGATTTTTCAAAGAAAAATAACTTTTAACGCCACTTCTTATACTAATAATCGATTGATTTTTCGATCTGACCGCGTCCCAGAGTGCGTCTGGAGACAACTACAGAGGGTAGACTGGGTCCCAAGTGATTGTAGGCCGTCATGTAAACACTGTGATTGGTTCCACATCTCAATTCTCTGAGCCACATGTGATGTGACAATGGATTCGATTCCACCTGGCGCCAAACGCCGTTTGGTTCTGATCGAAAACTCAATGTGTAGCCCAAAACCGGACGCTGACGCGACTTCGAGCCCGACCACACGACCATCAGGGCCGAAGAAGTCGAATTGGACAGCGCCAAGGAGGGCGAACGAGGAGGCACTATTAATCAAAATTGATTAAAATTTTAATCAAAATTGATTTGTTGATAAATTTGCTTACTTTTTATTCACTAATGGAAGTTTTAATCGTAAAAAGGTTTTCAATAATTGCCTTGGACGAGGAGATCGTATGTGATTCTGTCTTGTCCAAAGACGTTTTGCACACTGCACTCGTAGAGTCCCTGATCCTTTTCTGCCTCCAATCCGTGAATGCTCAGACTTCCGTTGGGAAAGATTTGAAATTTGGAGTTTTCGCTCAGAACCCGGTGTTCGTGGCGCCACTCGACGCTGGCCACGGGCAATCCCACGTGGAGACAATCGAGCACTAATGACTGTCTCAAACCACTGGTCACACTTTGGCCGAAGCTGACGATTCTCGCACTCAAGCGATTACTTATGTCACTTTCAATTATTAAGCTGGTAACAGCCGAACTCGGACCATAACCCTTAGTCGTGGCTGCCTTCACCCAAACGTCCAATCTGGCATTATTGGTAAAAAATGCGTTGTTTTTGCTCCCATGATCGCTTAGATCGGCCAATTCCACGTAATTGGGCCCAGATGTGACTGTGGTCTCCTTCAAACTTTGCTCCTGGCCATTGCTGATTATGCGACGATAAATTGTGTATTTGAGTATTATGCCGTTGCTATTGTGGGGAGAGCGCCAGGAGACAATTGCGCTCGCGGGGCTGGAGCGAAGAGCTTTCACGTCTGCTGGCGCACTGGGCACTACATAAAGAGGATCATTAAGTAATTAAGTGATCAAATAAGTCATTAATTAAGTGATTAAGAGACTAATTAAGACTTTTTGTGTACCATCTTCGTCGGTGTGGCAATAGAGATGAGTGGCTACAGTGCCCAATCCGGCCCTGTTAAAGGGTGTGATGGTCAGACTGTAGTTGGTGTAAGTGTCCAAGTGATCCAGTTGAATTTGCTCCTCCGTAGTCGACGTCTCCGATACTTGCGCCGATGTCTCTGCAATTATTGTTGAAATTGACATTTTTATCGAAATGGTTGCCAAATTTCCAGACAAAAATATTGATCAATATCATTATTAAGGCCATTTTCGTTCACTTTTATTGTGCTGATTCTTTTTTATCTAATGCCCATTTCTGCCTCAAAGCAACTAACCAGATACCGTGACCCAGTCAAGATAGGAAAAAGTCCTTTTATATTTCTACATGACAATAATGAGTGCACCTAATATGTAGTCGCTTACATTAGTTGTGATGGCATAGAAAGAAGTCGACTGTATATGATGTGTCACGTGACTTTGGGGTCATGACGGGATCCTCTCTTTTTTGGCTGCTTTTTTGGCAGCAATCACTCTGTACACTTCTTTTCTGACACTAACTGAAGCAGTATGTATACGCATTACATGAAGAACATGGGATTGATGGCGGTACAAAAGTCCATTTTTGGCTACAGCAACTGCAATGCGACGTTTGGGTCGTCACGCAAGTGACGTTTGAATGGCTGCATTGCAGAGACCCCCAACACTTACTCCATTATAGGTGGAGCAAACAAGCGTCAGGGGACTCAGATTGATGGGCTACTACACAACTACTACTTCTACATTACATCTTTAGTACTGCAAAGGTTCTAGTACTTCTTTTATAAAGGCCACTCTATTTGACACATCATCTACTCTTTATAAGAATCTCTTTATATGTTCTTACTCTCTTCTTCTTCTTTAGAGGGAAGCTCCCTTAATAACTTAATTATGTAGATCTAAAAATAGCTTTTAATTGGAATGAATGGGTAGTGATTACCTGCCCAGAGATTTCTTGGGTAATAGTGAATTCTGTATCCCCTGATGACTCCGTTCCTGAGACTCCGCAAGGGCTTCTGCCACGTGATGGCCACGGACGACGCCGAGATGGGCCTGCAGGCCGCGTCCATGGGGCCGCCGTTGGGCACGTCCTCGAGGCTCGTGGCCACGATGGAGTTGGACATCGGACCCAGACCCAACTTGTTCTTGGCCCGCACCAACACCTGGTAGCTGGTGAACTTGTTGAGGTTCGTCAACAGGAATTGCTGCGTCGACACCGACGACGACATCGACATCGGCAACGAGATGTACTCCAGACCCGATGTCATGCCCACCTCTCTTGAAAATAATATTAAAATTGAATAAAAATTAATTGGTTTTAGATCAAAATTTCAAAATTTACATTATTTTCGACAAAAATTTCTCACTTGTAACCGACGGCATAGGCTAGATTGGGGGCGTTCCACGTCTCCGGAGGGGGCGGGGTCCACGTGACCAACAGCTCCGTGGAACTCTTGGGTATCACTTCCAGATTACGCACTGCGCCCGTGGGCACTAAATAAAAGTTATCAATTGGATCTCGATGCATCTTTTTTGTTAAATAAGTTTTTCGATGGGACCAACCCTCTTCGAGCAATTGGGCGATGACGGGGTGACTGAGGGCGCCCTGGCCGTGTCGATTCTCCGCCGCCACTCTGAAGGAGTAACGCGATCCCGGCCTCAGACTGAGCACCGCCATTCCCGTGGAGTCGCCGGAAGCACTCAGAGTCTCCGTGGGCGATGATGATGTCGAGTCGTCACGTGCATCTGAAAGCAATTTTTTGGAAATTTTTACCATTTTTCAAGGTTTTTTAAATAATTAATCATCTCATTTGGTGCATAGGTCTATGTTAAAAGTCCATAAAAAACACACATTTTAGATTATCGAGTAGAAATGGTTGGTTTGAACATAGGAGTAGAAATGCACTTAATTTCGAAGTGTTCAGTATGTATTCACAGTCGTAGTACGTAGTCGATCATTAATAAATTCAGATCGTCAATGTTCGTTCTTGCTTCAAGCATTGAATTTGAATGTACTCGTACAATAGAAAAAAATGCATTTACAGATTGTAGTACCTATTTAAGTCTCTTTTTGGGGCTGCATATAATATAAGACTCACAATGAAACTTCATTGTGACAAACTTCATTTCCAACCATATAATGAAGAATCTTAAAGCAGTCAATAAATGTGTGGGTACATGTTTAACTATTGTCAAATGTGGTAAGTTCTATATTGCGATGTTGTCGCATTCGTCGTCTGCTTCTCATTTCCTGTCGGCCCCAAAGAATCGGAGAAGTTCACACAACATTCATTTCTAATATAACTTGCTTTTCAAGGCAACTTTTTTCTCAGAAACATTCATATTTTGAGAAATATCGTTAAAATGTGAAATGGAAGTATAATGTGTATCAAGTTTTTACCATTCAATCGTTGGAAATGGACGACATATCCCAGAATGGGCGCGTGTCCGTCCAATCTGGGCTGGTCCCACTTGAGTTCTATGGCCCTGGCGGCGATCCTGGTGACGGCCAAGTTGTCCACGGCCGAGGGCACGTCCTCCACGGACAACAGGAAGTGCTTCGTGTCCTTCCCGAAGCCGTTCTCCGCCAGACACTGCAGCTGGCCCGCGTCCCGGTCCAACACCGGGAAGATGGAGAGACGCGAGAGACTCGACAAACTCGACAACTTGCTATTCGTCATCTCAAATCTAAAAACTCATCATTTTTTAGACATTTTTTGAATTTTTTTGAAAAAATACGTTGATTTTTGGACCTGGCATCGGCGCGATCGTCGAAAACGACGTTGTTCCTCCTCCAAGTGATGTGCAAGGGGGCGTCGCCGAAGGCCTCGCAGCTCAGCATCACGCGTTCGCCCTTTCGCAGCGACAAATGCTCACTTGACGAGCGAAATCGAGGTGCGGCTATTACACAAAAGTTGTTCATCAAACCCCCATTATCAACTTTTATTAATAAAATTTTCAAAAAATATTAGTGCCTTTTTTGAATAATCACTTAATTACCGTTAATGACGAGTTCGATGCTGGCCTCCAGATCGGCATCGACGCCGTTGCCGGCCCTGCACACGTACCGTCCGCTCATCTCCTTGGCCACATTGTGCAGTATAAGACTGCCATTACTGATCACTTTGGCCTCCTCGTAAATCTTGATCACACTGATTTCTTCTTTATTTTCCTCCATTTTGACCCAATCAATCTTGGGTCTGGGATAACCGTCGACCAAACAGGGAATGATTATGGTTTGGCCCTGTAAAGCACTTTGATCCCTGGGTCTTTTTACCCAATTGGGGGCCACATTTACACTTAATAAGGCTGTGTGTTCGTCTAATCCCGCTCTATTACTGGCTCTGCAACTATAATTGCCGCCGTGATTCCTTCGCAGGTGATCGATGACCAGGGTGGAGCTGTAGTCGTCGCTGGATCGAATTGCGACGCCGATCTGCTCGTCCGGAGGCAAATTCTCGATTTGCACGCCATTTTTCAGCCAGGCGAAGCGAATTGGCAATTGGCCTCGCAAAATTTGGCACGTGATGGCCGAGCGCATGCCCGACATCAACAACGGGTTGGCGAACGCGAACGGCAGGATGCTCGGCGGCTCTATCGTCCAAAAAGACTTTAACTTAGCGGATTTTCACGTAATTTACACCAAAATGTAGCTCTCGAAAAGGGCAATAATTCTTGTTCAGTGAGTTTTTACGTATGACGACGATGTGCACGTTGCCCGAGTGACTCTGGTCCCCCTCGGGGCTGGAGGCTCGACAAGTGTAGTAGCCCTCATCGGAGCTCTCTGAGGCCGGCGAAACTATGAGCGTGCCGTTCGCAAACACGCGTTGACGCCCGTCCGAGGGCAACTCGTAACCGTCTATAAAAGGTCATTAATTAAGTCATTAAGAGACCTTAATTAAGTCACATTAATGAAGTTATTAGTCACCTTTCTGCCAGATGATGCTGCCAATAGGGAAGCCGCTGACGGGACACGTGACCTCGATGACGCCGCCCTCCACGCCCTCCACCGACGGCATCGATCTCACCAGGGGCGGCCCTAATTAGGAAATTTAATTAGGCAATTACTTTAATTAAGTCATTAATGCGATGATTACCGTAGATATTAAGACGGGCTGTATGTCTGATTTTGCCGATTGTGTTGGCTGCCAGACAGGCGTAGGCGCCGCCATCCTCTGAGCGCGGCTCGGACAGATTCGCGTGACTCACCACGTCGTCGTGCACTGTCACATACTGGTCCATTGCCAGTCTGGAACAAAGAGAGAAAAACAGGATTTTTGGAGGGGAAAAAGAGAATATGACTTCGTATAAGTGATGTTATGGTGTGTGCAGAAGACGTAGTGTTTGGATCGTGCATCAAGATCGACATCGCAGGGGAGCAAGCAGCTCCTTATCGACGGCCTCTACAGCTCGTAACTCAGGCCCGCGACGCCACTAGGCCATTGCGAAGGCAAATCTCATATAACGACCACTACTTTCTTCTTTTTTTCTTCTATTACTACTTCTTCCTCTACTTCTTCCTCTACTTTTTCCTTTTCTAATGCTTCTTCTTTTTCTTCTTTTACTTCTTCTTCTTCTAGCACTTACGGTTTGCAGAGCTGTTAGTGCCACGCTCTCAATCACTCTCTCTACTTCACTGTCATTTCTACTACAGCTTTACCTGCTATTCTTACTATTTTTTGGTATGTTGTTCTTCCTTTCTGGGCCTTTTTGTACTTGTAGATTGAAGTATAACTGGCGTGGTAGGTACGTAGAACTGACTGTATTTAGTTGGTCGTCCTGTTCTCTTTGTCGAGGTTCCCTTTTCTGGTCGAGAGATAAATTTCCCCTGAGAGCACTCGGGCTCTGACAAATGCGGCCCATATACTCGAACCACCTGACAAGACCCAACTTAGTGTACTACACAACAATAGTAGTTCAGACTCTGCTCTACAATAATGCTTTAGTAAAGTTCCCTCCATTTTGCCTCTAATACCGTGTAAAGAGCTGTCACTCAGAGTCGAGGCCCGCTTCTAATGTAACGTACAGTACACATTAGTACTTTGTTAATAGACTAGAGTTTCCAGGTCTGATTAGATGGCTTGCTTCTTTACTGCTCTTCCTTTTTTATTTGTTATTATTGCACTTGGGTTGTAAATAAAGGTGGTTCTTTTTTTTATATTGGTTCTAATTAAGAGGTGCAATAGAGGTGCTCATTGATCTAATGGAGGTGTCTAAATTAAATACATTAATAATAAGTCACATAAAACTTTATCACGAGGCCCCAAAAGAACTTCTTTTCAACAAAATTCACTGTTTTCTTGTGTAAAATTGGGGGGAGAAGACACAAAAATAAGCGGCTAACAAGCCAGATTTGCCCACAACAATGTAAATACGTATTTTTTTCCCTGAGAACACACCTCTTAATCCAGCTAATGTTTACGTCCTACCAAAAAGAGAGAAGTTAGTAATGTGTAAAAGAAATGTCAACTGTTTGTCACTCTTCCCTCCTTTTTTCCGTCCTTTTTGTGGCGCCCAAAGCCTGCCAATCAGGGAACCGAGTCTGACTCGTTTACGCTCACAAGCAGCGAACTCAGCAGCTCCACCACATTCTACTACACACTCTCTTTACTAAAACATATAAGACTACCTAGAAGATATAAGGTACTAGTCAAGTACTGCTACGTAGTTCCTTGATTATTTGCCTTAATTTAAGTGGATGTAGAGCAAAAAAATACTATTTTCATAAGAAGCAATATGTTAAAGGCAAAGGGGAAAGTTAAAAAAAGCTCAAAATTTGGAAAAAATATCAAAATACACTTCTTTTTTTCACATATTTTTACCTTTCTTGTTGGGCAAGTATGGGGAATCCGTCCCTGAGCCAAGTAATGGTTGGCGTGGGTTTGCCTCTGGCAATGCACTTTAACGAGACCAGACGCCGACCGGGTTGCATCGTTTGCTCGGGGAAGGTGTAGAGCAACTTTGGCGCCGAATCTAATCAAAAGTTAATCATAAGTCTTAATTAACGTCTTTTATTTAATGGAAATCATTAATTAAGTGATTAAAGAGGTGATTAAAGAGGTGATTAAATTGCCTCCTAGCGCGAGAAAGGCGGAATCCTGGGCCATGTCGAAGTCGTTCTTGGCCACGCACTGATAACTGCCCTGATCCCCGTCCTGAATTCTCTGGATACTCAGACTTCCGTTAAGTGCGATGCGATGCCGATTGTCTCCGATGATTTTGCGGCCGTTGTGAAACCAACTCATTTCTTTGACGGGATGGCCCAAAATTCTGCACTCGAACAGCGCACTTTTCTCCAAATCGACAATCTGACTCTGCGGACTTATGTGCGTTTCCAGGGGACTGAGAACTGTCAAAAGTATTTCCGCTCTGACCGAGGCCAAAGTGTTGTTTGCCACGCACACATAGAGGCCGGAATCCTCGACCAAAAGGCGGCGTATCAGCAAAACTTCGAGATGATAGTGGATTCGCGAGGAGGGAAGCACTTGACGAAGCCCAGAAGACGCTGAGGAGCCGCTGCGAAACCAGCTTTAAATAACAAAAGTAAAACTAAAATCATTTTTTTAATAATTTAATTTTATCTGAAATAAGCAAAATTTTTGATTTTTTGACAAATTTTGACCACATTCAAGCTCGTTTTACGTGGATTCTGGCGTGGGGATGCCGGAGGCGACGCAGGGCATCAGCGCGTTTGCGCCGACATCGGCCTGCATCTCCAGACGCTTCTCCGTCGGCTCCACCAATGTCGGTCGTATCGCACTCAACGATTCTGTTTAAAACAAACAATTTTTATCACAAAATTTAGTTATAATAAGTAATGTCTCATCGAAGACTGCGTGATGTCGTCTAGAAAAAAGTCCAAAAAAAAGTGAATGTTGCAAGATATTCAGGCCCATCTCCTCTAAATATGCGTGTGGCATGGCAACTGACTGTATAATGTGTTGGGGGAATGATAATAATAAGCGTATTGTGATGTTTACTACTGCATTTATGGCTAGCCCGTTCCCTCGAGATCCTCTGCATGTTCTCATATTGAGGCTGTAATGTGTGAATACGAGATGAGCTTCGGCTGCCAAACGAAGCTGCCTTTATTTCCTACAGCCCATACTACAGGCATACTCGTTGCATATTAATGCCGTGACAACCAACGAGGCACACCGCCAACAATGCGGCTTTTCCGAGATGCTGCACGTCTTAACTGGGGTCAAACTGCACCCATGAATGCCAGCCACAACAATGGGGAGAAGAAGAACAATCTTCTTTTACATAATGATCTTTCCAGAGATAATTGCAATTGTAATCACTTGATTGATTACGACATATTACTTGATTGATTGCTTTTTTCTTACTAGATTGATTGCTTAATAACTTGATGGCTTCCATCTTCAATCATCTCCAGCTCTATCTCTCTCTCTCAATCTCTCTTTATATGTAGTACCAACTAATGACTATCATACTTTTTTCATCCCCTGCACGAAAGTTGAGATTAGGCAGCCAAAACGGGGACTGAGATGAACAGAAAATGTCTTTTTTTTTTTTCTTGCTAAATAAAGTAGTTGCTAGGGTTCTTCATGACTTGATGTATGTGCTACTTTTGTGTAGTGTACGAAAAGCAAGGTTGGATTGCGGCCTTCCTCCTCCATTTGCGACCGTGATTGGAGCCTCAGCCTCGCACACAACGTATGTTCTACCATAAAAGTTACATCCATTCTTATTACAAGCACTGTTATGTGTGGCTGTAACAATGGCAAGAGTCTATTATGGGCGTGAAAGCAGCTGGGCGAAAGCTTTCTTTCCACCAGACTGACAAGAGAGAGTCTCCACATTCGAGCAAGCCCTGCTCCAAACTCACCCAAAAGTCCAATAAATGCCTTGTTTTTTAAATAAAAAAGGCCAATAAAACTGTCTAAATTTGGTTCTAAAACAAAATATATGGATAGGTAATGTTTTTCTCTATTTAAATAATAACATTAGTTTTTATATATTTTACTTAAAATGACTGCAATTTACAATACGTAGGTATGTTACTAATTGCATTATGTAACTGGCTCCTGCTTCTCTATCACTATTTTAGAATGTTAGTACTTTAAGCATGCTAAATTAATACTTTGGGCAAGTGCACAGTCCTTGGGGATGTGTACAAACTTTGGCGGTGAAAGCTCAGTTCCGCAGGAGTGTTTCTTTCTCAGCCAGATTTGTCTCCCTCCTAGTGTTGCTTGAAGTTGGTGCAAGTTGAGGCCAAAGTGTAAGAAAGGGCTCAAAAAGTTTTGAGCAGTCTCAATCTGCACGAACCAAAGCAATTCCTTTGTGCCTTACTTGGCAAAAGCTCTAAAAGAACAATAATACATTTCTTTAACCTATTTACTGCACCTGTACAACATGTATATATTGCAGTGAATTCCGAGCCAGCCGCTGCAATCATGTGTCATTAGTCGCCGTTATTCCCCTAATACTGTTGTAAATTA
>JAOXNJ010202211.1:7146-18291 GCA_028566655.1 Metis holothuriae
ACGGTTACGGCTACATCATCATCGCAATTATCACTTGCTGTCACCGTTGGTAATGCTGGTAGATTATCACAGTCTGCTGTTGTATTGGCTGGTACTCCTGATAATACTGGTGCATCATCATCTGTCAACGTAATCACTTGCTGCGCAGATGCTGTATTACCACAATCATCCGTTGCTGTCCATGTGCGGGTAAGCATCATGTTACAGTCACTTCCTGTCATTACCTCTTCAAATTGGACGCTTATATCTTCATCACAATTATCAGAAACCGTTACCGTAGCAGGATCTGGCATTGCACTACAATTAATTGAAATGTCTCCTGGCACATCTGCCAATACTGGCGCTTCTGTATCACCGATAGAGATTACTTGACTTAGGGATGTGGTGTTGCCACAATCGTCTGTCGCTGTCCAAGTACGCGTCAAGGTGCCGTTGCAATTAGTTCCGACAAGTGCTTCATTCACGGTTACGGCTACATCATCATCGCAATTATCACTTGCTGTCACCGTTGGTAATGCTGGTAGATTATCACAGTCTGCTGTTGTATTGGCTGGTACTCCTGCCAATACTGGTGCTGTCATATCTTCAACCGTTATCGTCTGTGATGCAACGGTACTGTTACCACAATCATCTGTCGCTGTCCATGTTCGGGTAATAACTCGCTCTTGTGGACAGTCGCCATTTACTTCATTCATTGTCATAGTAACCGTTACATCTGGGTCACAATTATCCATCGCCGTTACTGTTGGTGCAGCAGGTACTGCCTCATCACAATCAATCGTAACACTCAATGGAATGTTATTGAAGATTGGATCATTATCATCAATCACCTCTGTGAATATAGTATAGCTTGATGTATTTCCGCAACAATCAGTAGCAGTCCATGTGCATTCCATTAATTGTACATAACCGTCGGTTGCGCAGTCTGCCGGTGTAATCATTTCTGTGAAAGTAATGGTCACATCATTATCATCACAACAGTTATCGGTCGCTGTTACAGCATCTTCGTTCATTGTTGGCAGATCCAAACAGCTTACCTGAAGCGTTGTACCATTTGATATCCCTACTAAGTCAGGGTGTACTGGTGCGATTTCAGGAGCTTCTGTATCCGTTACAGTGATTGTTTGTGAATAAGTTGCCTCATTTCCACAGTCATCAGTGGCAGTAAATGTTCTGGTGATGGTGTAAGGACAGGTTGAGTCGTCAATTACTTCATTCACCGTTACGGTAACATCAGTATCACAATTATCTGTCGCGGTAGGTATGGTTGTCGTTGGAATATTCTCGCAATCAACTGTAATATTTGCTGGCGGATTATCGAATACTGGATTTTGTACATCCGTGTATCCGGCATCTACATTCGCAATATCTGCCGCTCCAAGATTAATAGCATCTGTTACACCTGTATCTGGATTCACATCAGAATCTACTGTATCATCGGTACCGGCATCTTTTGTAGCAAATGCAGTACCTGGTGTCGGTGCATTTCCGAATGTTACGAAATAGGTTCCTTCAAATAAGTCTTCAAAAATGTAACTACCGTCTGTACCTGTTGTTGTTGTCAGGTCAACAGTTTGACCTAATAAGTTGGTACCGCTTAGGGTCACTACTACTCCAGCGACTCCTTCTTCACCAGTCTCGCGGATACCATCTTCTCCACAGTCTTTAAAGGTAGTACCGGATATATCCGCCATTACAAGTGGCACAATAGTTATATCTTCAAAATCATGGTCATCCTCATCGTTGTTAAAGTTGTCCAAAACATCATCGCCGCCGACCACATCATCATCCACATCATCTGGTGTAGAATCACCGTCGGTTGGTGGTGTATTATTTGGATCAGTATCATCGTCTGCAGACTCAATTTCCGCTTTATTGGTAATTACACCTGGTGTTGCATCAGTATTGACCATCAAAAGGATATCAACCGAAACAATTTCCTGTGGCGCAATCGGACCAGGGATGACATAAGTGCCATCTGCTGCCCAATCAAATGGGTTACTGGTCATAATTGCGGTATTGTTTGCTACGTCAAATGACATTTCATTTGGAATGTAATCTTTAATTTTAACATCAAAGGCATCGAGCGTCCCTTGATTATGTACCTGAATGGTAAATCGTACCAGTGAACCAGGAATAACATTTTCAGATTGCGTGATCGGTAATACCTTGATCAATGCCAGGTCAAATGATTGCATGACATTCACCATTTCTACATCGTGATCGTCTTCGTCATTGTTGGCATTGTTCACTTCATCATTACCACCCACTACATCGTCATTGGTATCGTCCGGTGTAGAGTCCTCATCCACCACTGGGTCACCGTTGCCATCTGTTGCGCTGCTAATTTCACCAGTATTTTCTATGGAAGTACCTTGGAAATCAGGATCAATTTGGAAGGTGATATTTACAGTTGTAGAAGTGCCACTCATGAGGTTATTGATGGTATTATTCATGGTAGCTTTACCATTGACTTCTGTCCAGTTATTATCTGCCAAGATGAATCCAGTTGGTATATAATCCGTGACTTGGATGTTGTCGGCTTCAATAGTACCTTGATTGATAATCGTAAATGTAAAGGTCACGTTATCACCTGGCGCAAAAGGTCCAGTACTGGCTAGGGTTTTGATCAATGCTAAATCAAATCCATCCACAAAAATTGATGCTACATCATGGTCGTCTTCATCTTCATTCGGACCACCATTAACAGCGTCTTCATTCACTTCGTTATCTGTCAAGTTGTCATTATCAGGATCGTTATCACTATTAGAATCAAAGTCAGCATCTGTCAAATCATTGCCGTTGGTATCTTCGGCGTAGGTGATTTCAACGGTATTATAGAGTTCACCTAGTTGTACTTTATCATTCAACCGCAAGACAAGTCCTTCTGTAAAAGATTGTCCAGCAGCGATTGTCGGATAGGTAATGGTAGCTGTTCCGTCACCATTGTCCACCCAGCCATTGGCATCATTTGGACTCAAGATGAACCCTGCTGGATAGTAATCTGTCACTTCGATATTGGACATAGGGATAGAACCCTGATTGAATACTTCAATTTCAAAGATTACGTCATCTCCTATATCTACCGGAGTCATTTGATCCGTTGTTTTTCTGATCGCCAAGTCAATGATAATTACTTCTACTTCAGCACCATCGTGGTCATCTTCATCCATACCAGTAGAATCGTTGATTTCATCATCCTGATAAGGGTCGTTGTTATCATTGTTATCTGCATCCGAATCGTAATCATCCATTGAGCGGTCGTTTCCATCGGTATCTGTTGAGCCAGTGATTTCGGCAAAGTTGGTAGATATGCCGGCTGCTACATCAGGTGCGACAGTCAGCACGATATCTACTGTAACAGATGTGCCTGCTGCAATGGTTGTATTGAGGGTAAGCGTGGCGGTGTTGTTTGCACCAGCAATCCAACCATTGTTGTCGTTGGTACTCAATACAAAACCGGCAGGAATGTAATCTACTAATTCCACCTGAGCAGCATCCATATTGCCTTGGTTGAATACTTCGATGGTGTAGGTTACGTCATCTCCAACAGTTACTGGTGTAGTTTGAGCGGTTGTTTTGAGCAACGCCAAGTCCCATACCGGTACTCCTTCAATATCGTGATCGTCTTCATCGGTCGGTGGCGTTTCATTGATTTCGTTGTCATCTACAACATCATCATTTTCATCATCTGCATCGGAATCTCGGTCGTCATCTGTACGGTCATCATCATTTTCGTCAGTTATTTTAGTTATTTCAGCTGCATTGATAAGCGTTTCTGCGGTTGCACCCGGAACTACTTCCAGTACAATTCCAATAGAGATACTTTGGTTAGGTGCAAGTGGTCCCTGTATGGTATTGATTACGGCATTTTGCCCAGTAGAAGTCACATAAGGACTCCATCCGTTACCATCAGAATCGGCCAATTTCATACCTGCTGGGATATAATCAATCACCTGAATTTCATTTAATGTTACAGATCCCTGATTGAACACTTCTATTCCGAAGCTGACTTCATCACCAATCTGTACGGGTTCCATATCATTGAATTGAGTGACTTTCCGCAAGGCAATATCCACAATTTCAACTTCGATAATTGCACGGTCATTGTCATCCTCATCGATATCTCCATCATCTTGAATTTCATCATTAACGTAATTATCATCGTCAGGATCTTCATCGTATTCTGAATCATTATCAAATACAGTCATATCGTTACCTTCGTCGTCTTCTGCCCTTGTAATTTCTGCAATGTTTTCAAAGAATCCGGCCGTTGCTGTACCATCAACCGTCAACAAGATGGTAATAAAATCTGACTCTTGTGGCATGATCACTCCTGTGTAAGTATAGCTGGCAGTACCATCACCATTGTCGGTCCAAAGGGTATTGGTAGGGCTAAGGCTAAAACCTGGTGGCAAGTGATCAATTACTTCAATATTAGATGCTGGCACACTACCTTGATTGAATAGTTCAATATTGAATGGCACTACATCACCGACAGTAACTGGATCTGAAATTGGTGTTGTCTTACGCAATGCTAAGTCAAACAACTCCAAGCCAGCAACGTCGTGGTCGTCTTCGTCATTACTTCCTTCCCCATCTTCATCGATCACATTGTCGGTAAGGTTGTCATTGTTTGGATTAGTATCCAACTCAGAATCGACATCGTCGTTTGTACGGTCTTCGCCGTCTTCGTCTTCTGCTCCAGTGATTTCACTAAGGTTGTCAAATGAGTAGGGATTGGCTCCTTGCTGTACTCTTAAGAGTATGTCAACTTTAGCGGAGTCTCCTGGCACCAAAGGACCAGAAATTATATTTTCCGCCGTTGCTGTGCTGACATCAAATATCCAACCATTGGTGTCGTCAGGGCTTAGTTTCAAGCCAAGCGGTACGTAATCAATAATGTCAATATTCTCCATGGTGACAGACCCTTGGTTGAATACTGTGATCGTGAAAGTCACATCTTCTCCCCACAATACTGGATCAACTTGATCGGTTGTTTTGCGAAGTGCCAAGTCAACAATTTCCACTTCAAATACTTCTTCGTCATGGTCATCTTCGTCCACTCCCCCTTTGTCGTCTATTACATCATTTTGCACGAGATCATTTGTATTATCTGTGTCTGCATCACTATCAAAGTCGAAGTCTGTCAAGTCATTTCCATTGTCATCCTCTGCGTAGCTAATTTCTGCATTATTGTTGTAGAAGCCTGCTGCAGTATTTGGTTGAACTTGAAGTACTATTTCAACTTTGAGAGAATCTCCTGCTGCAATAGGTCCAAGTGCTGATATTGTCACCTGTCCACTGCCTGAATTAACCCAGCCATTGTTATCATTTGGGCTCAAAACAAATCCGTTGGGGATGTACTCGACAATGCTAATATTATCAGCTACAATCTCAGGGCTTTGATTGAATACAGTAATAGTAAACACACCGTCTTCATACCATTGCAGCGGAGTATCAAAATTAGCCGTTTTGCGCAATGCCAGATCAAAAAGAGATACTACTGCTTCATCGTGATCGTCTTCGTCTGGATTTCCTTTTTCTGCGATTTCATCATCTACAAAGGGATCATTAAAGAAGTCCGTATCAGCATCAGAATCAATATCGCGGTCTGTAACATCAACACCATCCATATTTTCGATGTAGGTGATTTCTGCTCTGTTGGTCAGGTCTCCTTCGCAAGCTTCTGGTGTGACTCTCAGGAGTAAATCTATTGTAATCACTCCATCGTGAAACTGATCTCCAGTAACAGGCCCTGCCAAGGTAGCAGTTATGGTTCCATCACCATTATCCATCCATCCATTGTTGTCATTAGGACTTAAGATGAATCCTTCTGGCATCAGATCTGTAATTTGAATATTCTGAGCGGTTACATTTCCTTGGTTGTACACTTCAAAAGAATAGAGTACATCGTCACCAATTCTGACTGGATTAGTTTGGTCGGTTAGCTTACGCAATGCCAAATCAAGTACTGGTGGGTATTGAATATCGTGGTCATCTTCGTCATCATCTGGATTAGATTTAGCATCTCCATCAATTACATCGTCCACTACATTGTCATCGTTCTGATCATCTGGCGAAGAATCAATATCGTTGTCTATCATATTGGCACCATCGTCATTTTCGGCATAGCTAATTTCAGAGGCATTTTCCAGATTTTCCAAGCAGACATT
Source organism: Metis holothuriae (assembly GCA_028566655.1). NCBI lineage: Eukaryota > Metazoa > Arthropoda > Copepoda > Harpacticoida > Metidae > Metis > Metis holothuriae. The sequence goes on from JAOXNJ010202211.1 coordinate 13,323, forward strand.
TGGCAAAACCCGAAGTCTTACCTCTATTTTGATGGAGTCACCAGGAAGCAATTCGCCATTGTACTCGTTTTCTATTCTATCCAAAGAACCATCGTAAGACCACCCGTTGATACTTGGAAATACCAATTCAAATCCTTCAGGAATGTAATCGACGATTTCGATATCCTGAGCGACCATGGTACCCTGATTAAATATGGTGTGTGTAAATATGACAGTATCACCCGGCACCACGGGTATGAGATTGTTTACGGTCTTACGCAATGCCAAATCAAATACTTCGTACATGACATATGCTAAATCGTGGTCGTCTTCATCGTCTCCTTGCTTGCCGTTACCGCCAATGAAATTGTCAATCAGGAATTTATCATCCAATACGTCATCCATATCAGAATCAATATCTACCATTTGGTTGCCCTCCTCGTCGGTTGCATCACTGATTTCTGCCCAGTTAATAAACTTAGTACTGGTGGTCAACGCTAATGGTACTTCCAGAGTGATAGTTACTACCGCATCAGCGCCTGGCATCAATCCACCAATTGGCAATTCGTTTCCGGCGGTCAACGTGCGGGTAGCTTTATTGCCGCTGAGTGTCCAGTTGGCATCTGACAGGGTCATTCCAGCAGGAATAGAATCCGTTACGACAATATTATCTGCGTTGATACTACCTTGATTAGTAATGGTAATTTGGAAATCCACCATATCACCGGGTTCGACGATGTTATCTTCACCAGGAGCCAATGTTTTAATTAATGCCAAATCGAATGACTTGATTGTAACAAATGCGCCATCGTGATCGTCTTCATCACCACCATTCAAGCCATTACCATCTATGTTATTATCCTGAAGATAAGTATCGTCATCAGGATTGTCATTTGGTGTAGAATCGATATCAACTACTGGATTACCAGCATCATCGGTTGCATTGCTAATTTCCGCCCAATTCATCAGTTCAGTAGTACCAGAAAGTGGACTATCCAATCTAACAGAGATGTCCACACTTGCTGTCATTCCTGGCAACAACCCACCAGTAGGTAATTCATCACCTGCATTGAGGACAATAAAAGGCATATTACCATTAGCAGTCCAATCGGTATCTTCAAGGGTCATTTCAGGACTCAAGTAGTCTGTGATTGTGATATTGTCGGCCGCAATCATACCTTGATTGATCACATTGATGGTGAAAGTAACAAGGTCACCTGGCTCCACATTTGCAGATTGCCCTACTGCCAACTCCTTGAATAGTGCTAAGTCAAACCCAGCGGTAGTCACCACGGCTTGGTCGTGGTCGTCTTCATCACCTCCCCCTTTACCGTTGCCATCAACGTCATTATCTTGCAGGTACTCGTCATTATCCACGATATTATCTTCTGTAGAATCCAGATCTTCCTGATCATTGTTCATATTATCAGTAGAGTTACTGATTTCTGCCCAGTTGACAATATCCATTCCAGCGGGTAGTGGGGTATTGACGGTAAAGGAGATGTCAACGCTTGCCGTTTCGAGGTATGCCAATCCATCGGCAGGCAGTTCGTTGCCTGCGGTCAGGGTTCTGGTAGCCAAACCAGTCGCTGCTTCTGTCCAGTTGGCATCCGACAAAGTCATAGCAGATGGTATGTAATCAGTGATTTCAATATTATTAGCATTTATCATTCCCTGATTGATCACAGTAATGGTAAATGTTACTATATCACCTGGTTGGACGATGCTATTTTGCCCGTCGGCAAGTTCTTTAAATAATGCCAAATCGAAAGGCTCAATAATAATCTCTGCTGGATCGTGATCGTCTTCATCTTCTCCATTTAACCCATTGCCTGAAATATCATTATCCAAGAAGAAATTATCATTTGACATATTATTATCTGGCTCTGAATCTATGTCCACCTGGAGATTATCCATATTATCGGTAGCTCCACTAATTTCTGCGTAGTTGCGAATGATTGTATTGGAAGGCAATGGATTAGCGATAGTAAAGGTGATATTCACCTCAACTTGTTGACCGGGTAGCAGACCTGCGGCAGGCAGTTCGTTGCCAGCCGTTAGTGTTCTAACTGCCGTACTTCCTACCTGTGCCCATTCAGCGTCGTTGAGAGTCAATTCGGCAGGGATAAAATCTGTAATTTCGATATTATCCGCTGCAATTGCGCCTTGGTTAAAGATGGTAATAGTAAAGGTCGCATCGTCACCCGGCTCTACCATCATATCCTGATCTGGAGCTAGTGTTTTGATAAGTGCCAAATCAAATGGCTCTACCAATACTTCAGCGCGGTCATGATCGTCTTCGTCACCACCATTCTTGGCATTATCTTCAATTTCGTTATCTTCGAGATATAGATCGTTGTCCTCTATATCATCTGGTGTAGAGTCAATATCTTCCTGATTGTTACCATCGTCATCTGTAGCATTGGCAATCTCAGCCCAATTGACAATACTGGTATTGGATGGCAGAGGATTGTTGACATTTAAGGTAATCAATACTTGGACTGATTCACTTGGCATTAAACCGCCTATTGGTAGTTCTTCGCCTACATTCAAGACAATTCGGGCATTATCACCATCTGCGGTCCAATCGGTATCCGCCAAAGTCATTTCAGCAGGGATATAATCAATTATTTCAATATTATCGGCTGGAATTGCGCCTTGGTTGACTACAGTAATACGGAACGTCACATCATCGCCTGGCTCTACCATAGATGGCTGACCCGGCATCAATTCCTTATATAAAGCTAAATCGAATGGCAATACAGAAACCTGCGCAGGGTCATGGTCGTCCTCGTCGCCGCCGTTCTTACCGTCGCCATCTATATCATTATCGACAATATAGGTATCATTACCTTGATTGTTATCTGGATCAGAATCAATGTCTACCGGATTTATATTACCTGCGTCATCTTCTGCTTGGCTGATCTCTGCCCAGTTTGTAATGACCACATTTGAAGGAACATTTGTATTCACACGCAATACAATATCACGCGTTACCGTTGCTCCTGCATCCAAATCTGCAACTGTTAAACTTGCAATACTACCAGAGACGGTCCAACCATTACCATCGGCTGGACTCAAAGTCATATCGGATGGAATGTAATCGGAAATCACTACATTCGCTGCATCCACCATACCTTGGTTGGTAATCGTAATCGTAAATGTTACATCATCACCTGGTGCTACTTGGTCGGCTTGACCGGTAGCTAAAGTTTTGAATAGGGCAAGATCGAATGGATTGATGGTAACAGATGCAATATCATGGTCATCTTCGTCTCCACTTTCCTTACCATCACCATTAATATCATTATCGACTAATAATAGATCGTTGTCATCATCCGCATCTGGTGTAGAATCCACATCCGTAAAAGTGTCTCCATTTATATCTTCTACCTGACTAACTTCTGCAAAGTTATCAATTTGAGTACCTGCAGGTAAATCGGCATTCATTTGCAATCGGATATGAACAGTATCAGATGCACCAGGCATCAGACCACCAGCAGGCAATTCATCGCCTGCTTCCATTGTTCTTTGATAAAGATCAGCAGAAGACATCATCCAACCGTTGGCATCATCGTAGAAAGTAGTCTGTGTAGGGATGTAGTCAGAAACTTGAATATTATTTACAATAAAGTCTCCTTGATTGACAACTGTAATCACAAAATGAACAACCTCGCCAGATTCCACAGCAGGACTCTGAGTAACTGCCAATTCTTTGTAAAGCGCGATGTCCATACATTTTTCTTCTACAATAACAGGACAGCAACTACCAGTCGAGCAACCAGTTGTCAAAGAATCTGCTTCAAATGTATAGGAACCTGCGCTAGATGCAAAAAACACCTGATCGGTTGATACCAAGGTGACTCCGTCGTACCAATTATAGTTGGTCAATCCGGCAGGTGCTTCCAACCGTACGGTATTTCCTAATTCACCACAAATATTGATAGGCACGCTTATGCACGCAAAGGCAACGTCATCTTCATTGAAGTTTCCATTGCCGGGTATAGAATCATCATCCGTGTCAGAATTGATAATTTCGGCAGTATTGAGTAACACACCCAAACCATCCGACATATCGTTGATTTCTGCAACAATATTGAGTGTAGTGATATTTGTAGCAGCAGAGATCGTCCCAATATCCCAAGTACCAGTTACCTCATTGTAAGAACCCTGATCGGCACTTACAAAAGTTAATCCAGTAGGTAATTGACTTTCTACCACTACGTTGTTTACGGTAGTCCCTCCCTCGTTGTTCACATTTACAGTAAATGTCACTTGATCCCCTTCTACCGCACTGGTCGCATTGACCGTTTGAGAAAGGGATAAATCGTTTTGCGCAAATGCAAATACGGAAAGAAGAGTAAACACGAAAAGTAATAAGATTCGTGTAGTTTTAAAGTTGTAAAAACTATTCATAGCGTTTAACCTTGAAGGTGTTTGATAAGAATTGGTATATGCAATAGCATTAGCCGACACAGAAAAAGGTTCTATATCAGCTTCGATTCTTACTGGATTAATACTACTTTTTTGGCAATGAGATGCTCGAAATATCATGGTGTAAGTTGTTCAAATAACAGTTGTTATCGGACGTTAATAATGTAACATAGGAATGGCCTATGAACCTAGAGGGGTAGGATCAAATATTATAGGATAAGGTGATTATAGGAATAGCCGGTAAATGAAAAAATTGACTATTTGATATCTTAGTTTTTGCTTGAATCAGAAAATAAATAGATGTTTTTAGTAGAAAAAGTGTACTAATAAAATCTAAAACAATAAACCAACATCTATTCAATTTTCAATAAATATAGCATATGGGAGGTAAGTATGAGGCATTGAGAGGTATTGCCTCGTTGGAAGGATTTATTTTATGTTAGCAATAAATGGGCCAAAAAGGAAATATTATTAGGACTTAAAATGTGTTTGGATAGGATACAAAAGGGATAAAGAAAAGTCTTTCTGTAAAAATAGTATAGTTTGTCATTTACAA
>JAOXNJ010202433.1:0-13645 GCA_028566655.1 Metis holothuriae
CTTAAAGACAGCAGATTCTCCGACGATGACCTTTGACCGAGATCGATGCCCACACCTAACAGTCCACACACGCAGATACCAATAGGTACTTAGACGAACTCTTGAGTGGTGAGGCCGACCGACCGCACACGTTGACCTTGACGACGTCCTCGGTCCCCAACAACTCCGACGCCCTGGAGAAGCCTAGACAAGACGGAGATCCAAGAGAGAACAGAGCAAGCAGGCACTTTCAGAGAGAATGATTAAGAAGAAGTCGACAACCAACCGTGACTGGAGAGCAAGATTTGAATCATCATGGTGGTTGTCGTCACTCAAGTCACTCACACTCATGCTTATGTGAATGAAAAGAGGCCAATTCACATTTGTCACTGCCAAACACAACTCACTTGGATACAAGGCCTTGTTCCATTGAAGCCAAGGCCTATCCCTCTTATTGTTCACCTGCAGACCTCTAGTAGGGAACATGACGTTTGTGTGTTTGTCCTTGGCAGCTTGTACAATCACCACGGACTCCCCTGAAGCATGAAGCCCACATGACGAATGAGGGTCATCCATCCTATCGATCCACTCTTCAATCGATGCCTTCAAAGAGCTGTAAAGGAAGCCAAAAGCATTCGCAATCCTATCATTGGAAGGTCGATGGCCAATCACGGGCTTGACAGGGTTCAGGATGAATGCAACGCATCTGTTCAACTCCACTGACATTTTACACACTACATATAGCACTCATGAGCAACACACCCAAAACGTTTTTATAACGGACGAGGGTTGTGTATTGAGGATGAAAACCTTGATAGTACTTATAGTTGTACCACACCTCAAATAGCTCCTACTTCGTACATCGTACATTTGGACATTTATAGGTATTATGAACATGGAAGTTTTTTGCTCTTGTAAAAGGAAAGGTGAGGTTGAAGACTTGCGTTACAGATCTTTTACAGATCACCAGTCAGATTAATCCAATTGGCAAAGCGTGAGTCTGATCTCTCGTTCTAGATGACTTGGAGACAAAGTGACCACTCTTACCACTGTTACTCCGTCTGTTTCTGTCGTTGTTGTTGAGCTTGAAGTTGTCGATCTTAGTGCGGGCGTCGTTCTCCGAAACAATCAATTGATGGATCCCAAAGAAGCCGTCTACGTACCGACGACACGTGTCCTCTTCCACCTCCTCACGATTACTCTCGTCTTTCTTCGTGCTGCTCTCAAGAATGGCGTGGGTCATGGCTCTGGCAACGAACTTAAAGAGCTCCTTAGAGGCGATCCGACCCTCTTTGAAGAAGGGAACAAGCATCTTTACGACGGCATCAGCTGTTGCCACTTTGCTCCTTTTCTCTGACGAACTCACACGAGTCACGAAGTCACTCATCAAGCGCTGACGCTTCGACGAGGAAGACGACGCCAACTTCTTCTTTTTGGGGGCAGCCATTACTGACGAGCCTTTCGGTCTACTACTCCTCGCTGTTGAAGTACTAGCACTCGACCTTGGCGTCTTCGCAGCCGTGTTCGCTTTAGTAATCATCAAGGGGGCCATTTCTACACGGACACGCACCTTTTTTGACCTTCTTTCGCTCCCCTGTTCCCTCTTGGTTTCTCCTTCTGATCGACACATTGTCACCTTGGATCTTGCCGAGAGTCTCGAGGGCAAAGTTGTCCTATTTGGGTAAGGCACGATCCAATCTACATCGAGTAAGCCGTCCTTGGTGGCTCGACGACTAAGTGCATCCGGGTCGACGTCTGACTCGGCTTCTACTTCTGATCTCTTCTGGTCCTCGTGTATGAGCGTGTTTTCACTAGCCAACTCGGGTGAGGCTGACGACTCTCGATCATCAGCCGTGTCCGGACCAATCCCTCGAGACACGGATGAGCCATAAGTGCCGGCTGATCTTTCGTCGACGACGTCGTCGTCATCAAGGCCTAGGTCTTTCCACTTTTTCTTAGTACGCTCAGCAACTGCTGCAGCCACTTTGACATCGTCGGCGTCCACTCCATCGTCTTCTTCGGCCACGACTAGTGGCCTCTCCTCGTAATCGTTCTCACCTTTGTTATCTTTAGGCATCTCTTTGTAAGACATACGACCGTCTGTCTCCTCTTCTTTGATCACATTATCTGAGTCCTCTTGTTTCAACTTGTCAAGAATGTCATTGCCATTAGGATCCTCATCCTCGTCTTTCAGCTGGTTGTCCTTCTCTCTACTGAGAGTCAAAGCAGACTTGAACACTTCACATGCCTTTGTTTCTTTCTTTGCTTCTTTCTCACTTGACAACATCAGAAGACTTTGGTCGTCCTCACTGTCGTCTCTCCATTCATCGTCCTTCAATTCGGTTCCATTTAAGTCTTCCTGTTCGTCTTGAGGTTCTTGTTTGGGACTCTTTTTTGTGGCATTATAAGAAGAGATACATTGATGCAAGTTCCAACCGTTAGTCTTCTTCTTGACGTCGGCCACAAGCATAGCAATCCCACGGCGGTACATAGTTACTACTTTGTTATTAGTAAACACCTCATACTCTGCATTGACGGCACACAAGTGCACATCGTTATCACTTAACCCCTCCTGAACAGTGGAAGCGTACTTAGTGTAAGTCTCGTAATTGCTTTTCAGGTTTGTCTCCAGCAAACTTAAGTAACTCTCACGGGCCTTAATGTCGAGGCCGGCTATTTTCTTACTAGTAAACTCGGCTCCTTGTACCTTTGCCGTCTTAAGTGCCTCTTTCTCGCTCTTTTCACGGCTTTTATTGATCCTCTGCGAATCTTGGCTGCCTCGCCTTTTTCCTCGACGCAAATCGAATTCCTTCCTGATTATAATTTCTCGTTCACGTTTGGCGAGGGTTTCTTCATCCCTGGCAAATCCACCCCTGTCTTCGCCATCGCCTTCGTTTTCTACAAAGCGATTTATATCAAACAAATCAACTCGCACACTGTAGTTCACGTACTGCTATGTGCACGATTTTCAAGGTTGGGGCAACAAAGGGGCGTTCATTGTTAAAATAAACGACAGCTTAGAGCTTTGCTCTAAGAATAAAGTTATGTTTTCCTCACCGTAATCATCAAGAGCCCTCTTTCTTCCTCTTCGTCCCCCTTCGTACAGTTCTTCGTCGTCGTTGTCTTTCCCAGGACGCCTGAATACTCCCTGGTTTCTTCTAACGCACTCAGCTTCGAAAGCAACAATCTTCTTCTCAACTTTTTTGAGATTGAAGCAAACATCACACTTGTTTTTGCAAGACGAAACTACCTTCGAATCACCGAAATGGTGGCTGAAAGCTGCATGACGGCAGTTAGCACCTTCGCAGAACTTAACCATGGCATTGAATTGCCTCACAGCATTCTTGGCCTGCTCCAACTTCCGATCCGTTTTGGCCTTGGCTATCTCTTGTCTCAACAGGAAGAATATTGTATCACGCTCTTGCCGTGAATAATAGATGCGGCATTTGGCATCTTTGCTGTCGCGTCCTGCTCTCCCCGATTCTTGGTAGTAGGCGGCCATACTCTGGGGACAGCACCAGTGAACGACGAATCTCACTGTGGCCTTATCAACACCCATTCCGAACGAGACTGTGGCCGCAATGACGGCAGTATTGCCATTCATCCACTCATCCTGAACAGCTGCTCTCTCAGACTGTTTCAAGCCTGCATGATAGGCCTTAGTTTTCACTCCTCGTCGACTCAACTGGGAGGCCAATTCCTCAGTCCCGTCTCTGGTCCGACAGTACACGATGCCACAACCACTGCCTTTATCTCTGTTCACCTCCCAATCTTCCCCCAGTGCCTGAGTGACAAAGCCGGTGAGATCGTCGTAGGGATCGTCCAGAGTGTCTCTGAACTGCAAATCGTAGTACAAATTGGGTCTGAACGAGGGTGCTTGCAGACAGAGAGGCTCTTTCAGCTGCAGTTGATTGAGGACATCCTCCCTCACGTTCTTGGAGGCTGTGGCAGTCAAAGCGATCCACTTGACATAGTGCTTGTTGCTGCTCATCTGCGTCTTGGACCTCAGCTGTCCCAGCTTGAGGTAGTCGGGCCTGAAGTCGTGTCCCCATTGCGAGACACAGTGGGCCTCGTCGACGACGAAGTAGGCCAGCAGATCGTTCTTGACCAGACGTTCCAAGAGGCTGGAGAAGGTGCGAGTGGCGCATTGCTCAGGGGTCACGTACAGAAAGGTCGTCTCGGGTCGCTTGAGGTAGAGATCGCTCAACACGCGCTTCCTCTCCTTCTCGCTCTGCTTCGAGTTGATCGTGCACGCCTTCACGCCCACATGCGACAGATGGTCCACTTGGTCTTTGATCAAGGCGATCAGCGGAGAGACAACGAGCGTGACACGTGGACGCTGCAACACTGCTGGAAGTTGGTAGATCAGAGACTTGCCACCTCCCGTCGGCATCTGGACGAACACGTCCGCCTGCTTGGACGACAACACAGACAACACAGACTCTCGTTGGACACTATTACGAAAGGAAGTGTGACCAAACACGGTGCACAACTTAGACATGGCCTCCTTCTCCAACGCGTCCATGGCGTAGCACTCAAGCTCCAATGTCTACTCCATCCACACTCCGAACGTCCTCCTCCTCCTCTTGCTTCTCACTCTCGACCTCACGCTGCTCCCAAAATGTAAACAAGGCAAGAAAGTCAGCTGATGCGCGCCTTCGCTGCCCTCGCGACAGCTGACGCGACAGCTGACGGGACAATTCGAAAATTGCGCGCGGGGACCTCATTTTACGTTGGCCTTAAAGGATCGTTTTATTAATTAACATAAAGTCGATTTTGGAGGAGAAAGAAGTGCAATAAAACTTCGGAAACTCATCTTTACTTCACATATATGTCCTTTTGAGATTATTTGGAGTGAATAATGAGTTTGAGTGGGTGACAGACGTCATTTCAATCTCTTAATTGCAGACTCTCTCTCTTCTCTTGGCCATCTCCGTTTGTAGTGGCAGTCGGCTAGACATCGGATCTCACGGCCATCGAGGTGCTTCATTCAGGCAAGTCGAAGCACATTTTAACCCCCACAAATGCTTCAAACTGTGTATTGATTGACATTACTAATAGCTACCAAGTGGAGGTTGGCAACGACGGCTCCTTCGCCGTCGACGATCGTCGCTCTCCGTTACCCGCCGCCATTCACCGCCAAGCAAACCAGGTTGGGCTCATGCACATAATTACAATTAATAATAGAAATTTGACAAACAATGACACAAAGTGTATCTACGGCAGTTCCTTGAGGAAAAGGGAATATTAAGTGTGGGTAATTAAGTGGGTTAATTGGCAATTAAGTGTAATATTGGCACCGGTATACGTGCATGGTCAAGGGCTACTCGTACACGGTGCCGGGCAATCCTCTGAAGACGGAGAGACGAGAGTCGGCAAATGCGCCGCCATTGACGCTCTACTCGGTGCCGTCCACGTCCACCTTGGAGGATCCCGAGCCCTTCATGGGCCCGTCGACCGGATACAGCTTCGGGTCCTTCGACGGGGCTGGCGGCCGTCAACGTGCTCGTCAGTACAGCGGTGCCCATGCGTCCAACCTTTTCTTCCAGCAACCGACCGTGCGCACCTCCGACTGGAAGCTGAACACCGACTACGCGTTCGGCTACAGCAACATCGACGGCACCGCTCGTCAGGAGAGGGCCGAGCAGGGCGGCATCGTCAGAGGCTCGTATACAACCATGGGGGCCGACGGCAACCCCATGGAGGTGCATTACATCTCGGGTCCCGGCATCGGCTTCAGGATCGAGAACCTCGACGAGGTCAGGGCCAAGTCGGTGCCCAACGTGGCCAACCCCTATGTCAGCAACGGTCCTGTCAGCAGTGCTTACACGGTGTCTGCAGCCCATGGAGGCAACACCTACACCCAGGTCTCGTCGATGGCCGACGTGATGGCCACGGCGGCCGACGTGCACAACCTGGCCGTGCCGTCCTCCAACGCCCACCTTCTTGGTCCCGTCGCCGCCCCTGTTGATCAAGTCGGCCTTGATCAAGGTTACACCTTCCAGTTTGCCACGGCCGACGGAGCCTCACGTCAGGAGCAGGCCGATGGCGTGGGCAACGTTCGTGGACACTACACCTACTTGAACCAGGAGGGCAACCCCATCGTGGTGCACTACTCGGCCGGGGCGGGCAACGGGTTCGTTGTGGAGAACCAGAGCGAGCTCAACGCCCTCGTCCATCAGGCGACCAGGGACGCCAACGTGGCCAACAGCGTCTCCAACCGCAACTTCGGCAACTTGGGCCACTTGGACACGGCCAACATGTTCATCCAGAGCTCGAGCGGTGTTGTGGGCGGACGACGTGTGGTGCGTAAACGTGGTCGCAGGAGGCACGGACTGAGGTCGAGAGGGCGACAAGACGCCGCCTACCAACTGAACCTGGAGACTCCTGAACAAAGACACGAGGAACGTGTGGACGCCAACGGAGAACGCATCGGCTCCTACTCCTACGTCGACCCCAACGGCAAGAACGTCGTCGTGAAGTACAGGGCCGGCATCAACGGCTTCGAGATCCTCAACCCTGAACAAGTCCTCCCCCAGCCTATTGTCTAAAACGTAACAGTACTTAGGGTTATGTTCGTAACAAGGGAATAAATTGGGAAAGGTTCGGCAAACATAGTAAACTCGTTGGGACCCGATGGACGCACGCACGACACTTACCTATTAGAGGATAAAAGACACCAACTTGGGGCCCAAAAATTGTTTTTTCAGAACGTACCCTGAAAGTTTGGAGTCCAATGAACCCGCAGTACCTGGTAGGAACTCATTGAGATGTGACGATGGAGCAAAGTTTATAGCAATTTTGGCAATCTGACACACAATCGAAATGAGAGTGGACAAGTTCAAACACACGATCAACATACCTAGCTTGTGTTTCACAATCTTGAATCAGGGACTGTAGACCTCTGGGCGACGCCAAGCAATATTAAGACAAATAGTGAACTCAATTCTCTTCTCTCACTGAAGGGCCAATTCATGCACACGGTAGCCCTCCCAATGTCAAAAAGAGAAAGAAGATCTGGACGAGGGATAAACATCTCAGACACCACAAAACAAACACATTTGTAAAGAGAGAATGCGTGCGTTGGTTACATGTGTTTTTTTCATAAACTTGAGTAGACATGCAGCAGATATTCATACCAAGAAATGCTATGGAGGCCTTCACCAGTGACTTCTAGAGACAGCAGGGGATCGATGCTGAGGCAGAGGTGGTGGCGGCCCAGACACTTGGCTCTGCGTCGCATCGTGAGATCGACGAGGAGGCAACGGAGGAGGTGAGGACGATGCTGATGTCGTCGGCGGTGGTGCTGGGGGCAGATGTCTTCGGGCCGAAGGTTTGGGCGGAAGTGGAGGGGGAGGAGCAAAGAGTTGGGAGGGTGGTGGCATGTGGGGTGCTGCCCCACTGTTAATGCCTTGATTGTAGCTGGGTAACACAATAGGGATCTTGATGGGCTCGTTGTCAGGTGGTGAATGAGGAGGGGCGAAATTTGGCGTCGTCGGTGTTGACTGAGGCGATGAAGTTGACTTGAAGACGGGAGAAGTCAGTGGCGATTCGTCGGAACCCGCCTGAGGCTCCATTGAACTACCACTGGCAACTGTAACGGGTAGCTTATGGCGACTGCTCTGACGTAAATTCGTCAGAGGATGAGGAATGTTCTTGCTACTTGAATGCTTCGTCTTGATACCAGGCGATCGGAGATTCAAACCCTTCCAACGAGGTTTTCCTTCCTGTTTACAAAGCATAAGTATTTCCAACTTGACGATCAATGAAGGAGCTCCAAAACTATAAAACTATAAATGTAGATTAGTAAAGACTTACGCACCATGGGTTTGCGTTTTTGTGAAGGTTCTGAAATTCTTGGTTCAATTTCGCTACTCTTCCGCCACAAATAGTCTGTTATCTCTTTCTCAGAATAATCTGGAAATGCGTCCAGCTCTTGCAAGAATTTCTAAACGCAATGACATAAAACAAACAAATAATAAGTTCACAAACCCATATCATACAAATGTATTAGTGAATGTCTCACTCTGATCTCCGGTTCGATTTGCAAACAGTAGGGTTGATTCTGATACTGTTGGATCTCAGATATGATCTCAGCCACCTTTCTTCTCTTAGTAAAATTTATGAGAGTAGTGTCTTGCAAAAAGTCACGATTGCCCTCCTCCAAAAAGAACAAGTGGGTTTGGTACTGGCCGAAGAAAGGGACACAAGGGGGGTTGATTGACCTCAGTTTCTCCCAGTAAAGTTTGAAGTGATCCTCAATGTAGGAAGAGGCCTCCTCCAACGCTTTCAACATCTGATTGGAAACTCTCTGCAATAAAAGAGCATAAGGGTCTTGTTTAGTTTGGAGATGAAAGCATTTCAATGAGCTTTCGTGGTTCAACTAGTCAAATAGAATGTTAGCAAAACTTGTTGGGATTCATGACGAGAGAAGAGAAAAAACGTACATCTTTTGTAAGAGTGAGTCGATGTACTGCAGAGCTATTCAGAGCTGATGTAATAGCCAGCACGCCGTTAAAATTGTTGTGTTCTTGCAAAACCAACATGATCTCGAGGATTCGGTTGAACACAGCGACTCTTTCGTCGATGTTCTCACTATCGACGATCATCCGCTCCAAATAACGTGTGAACTATGGGGAAAATGTCAAAAACACACTCAATAGATACTTGATCAAATAAGAGGATTTGCCTAAAAGCCCCTTTGTAGTACTCACGTTGGTAGTATGTCGGACCATTCTGAGAAGATTAGGGCTACGCTTGTCTTTGTCTTCCCTGGTCCAAGCTTGATCAACCAGCTCTGACGGCTTCACTGCACGGTAGTATTGGAATTCGAGAAGTGTAAGCTGTCTGGCCAATTCCACTGGATGATACTAAATTCATAACAAGCATGAAAGTAGTTTACATTCAATAGGATACCGTCGATATTACTCAAGGAATACTTGTATATGTCAGTTTACAGTAAGCAATTGGGGCCAGTTCTCCTCTTTGTTTGTGATGTGGTGCTCCAGAGGAGGGGGAGATCGATCGAAGTTGAAAACTGATAGGAAGTCAATGTCTTTATCTCTATCTTCGCATATTTGCTGCTGTTAAAGAAATATAATAAAAAGTGCAACGAATGTCCAATGCTTTCATACAGGTATACACTTACTCTTTTCTGCACTGTTTTGAAGATGACCTCAATCCACTTCCTCATATTCCTTGTTTGAATACTAGCCAGAAAGGCATTTAGCTTGGCCAACAACTCCGAATCTCTTTCAAAATCGTCGAAATGTTGGTCAACCCAATGCTTTATAACATTGAGAACTCTGATCTCCACAACTTGACTGTACTCATTGCGAAACCTCTTTACGTCTTGTGCCATTCTCATCTTCATTGTAGCTGCACTCTCGGGGTCCGAGTCACTACAGCAATCACCCGAAAAATCTGGCTCTGGAATCTTAAACCGCTGCAATAAACAGATATCGGTATATTTTTCAATAAAGTATAGTAACTACAGTACAGAAATGTTCCCTAGAGAGCTCTGGGCTTTTTTTGTAGGTGTTTTGACTGCTGAGTGCAATACTTATATAAGTAGCACTATGTTAGGTAGTAGTAGTAGTTATATCAGTTACTTTACCTCTATGAGAAGATCGAGCAATTCGTTTGCCGTTGTGAAGCTTCTGAATGTTGTGAGGAAGGTCTTGACAAACATGGGATCGGCGTGAACGTGGTAGGTGAGTCTTTCCACCAATTTGACGAGGGTAGCTCCTTTGATGTTAGGTCCTAGTCCTCTCGGTTTCTCATTATCTTCAAATACTATGTTCTCCTTTGAGTCGGGCTCAGCAAACCTGTACTTGCAACTGTCAGGGAACCTTAAAGGATGTTTTTTCTCCTCGTTCGATAGTATTACGTGGAGCAGTCTCTCAAGCATGGACTTAGTGTTGAGCATAACAAGAACGGCCATCCATGACTGTTTCTCGTCCTCACTTTCCGTTTTGAACAACAATCGAGGCTGATCTTTGGGTGACAGTTCAAAGAGACAGCATTCACTATCACTGTCCTCCACATCCAAAACGTCGACTTGATATATCAAATGCTTCTCTCGGAGCTTCAATTCGCATTGATTAACAGAACTGACAGAGCTTCGCTTAACGGCCTTGCAGATGATGATCATTCCGTCGCAAAGTATCACGTGACGATCAGACAATCGACGACGACTGTCGACCAATCGAAGCTTGCCTTCTGTAAACGAGGAGGATAGTTAACCACAAACTTTTGCTTGAGCGGTCATTGAAAGTGGATCACTGTGTACGTTTTTGTTCTCCTAATATTCACAAAACACCTTCATAATTAATACTGTTCTTACCACAAACGATTTCTGAAGAATTTGTGGCCAAGTTCTTGCCTTCCCAGTTGGATATTTTAGCTTGAAGCTCATTCAACCTCTGGAAATTCTGCTGGCGACTCATGCGCACTACACCCATCCTCGAAGGCATATCTCTGTTGTAAAAAGAGGCAGAAAATCAGCAGTTAAAAAAATATGGGCTTAGTAAGAAGTAAAAGCAAGAATTTGCATTTCAGTCAGGCAATCAACAAATGTATTAAAAGTATTGAATGTATCAAAGAATTCGGACCCAGGCTTGCGTTTGGCACTTGATCCAGCCTTGCTCACTTGCTGTTTCAACTTGCTCTTCAAGGGCGCTAACATAGCCGACACTTGCGACAACGTGTCACAGTCCTCCTTCGACGGCGTCAACTTGCGCATCAACTGAAGTGACAAGCAAAGAAAGGTTTCTGTTTGATACGCAAAATGGTTGATCTTGCCTTGATGTTCAACTTATTTTTGAAAGAAAGTTCGTTTTGGACAGCTATAGGACTACTCTGCTCACCTCTATGTAATTGAAATACTGAAAGCAGTGGTAGATTGGCGTCAACAAAAGTTTGGGCAAATAAAATTTGACCGCCTCACGGAACCCTTTGCCCCTGGACCTCAATGCATCCAATGCAGCATGCCTCTTCAGAACCATGTGCAGGGTCTGCTTACACTGAATACTGAGTATATCTCTGGCGTATTTATCGTACACGTCGAATTCTTCTGCCTCGGCCAGTTCTTCGAAACAATAACCAATGACTGGTGCTTCTTGATGCTCTTCTGTCATCTCCAAAGCATCTTCTAAGGATGTTATTAGCGTCGTTGTTAATTCTAAAAGCTCCGTAACATTTGAGAAGATAGTGTCTATCTCTTCTTGGGTTCCTATACAATCTCTTATCAAGATGTCTCTGAAAACCTTAGTAATCATCTGTAAATCACGCAAATAGTTCTTCTCTTCCACCAAGAATTCACGAACCACTTCAGATATGGATTGGCTGTTCGAGTCGTCTCGATCCGAGTGCGCCTCATGCTCTTGTTGGAAGAGGTTCATCAAAACCTATGACATGCAAAATAAGTATTAATATATATTGATCACCATATAAATAAATGTGTTCCATTTATGATTTAAGAGTTTTTCACCGAGTGCGAATTAATGCTCGGGCTTAACAAACCGGGCCGTACAATACCCACTATATTTAAGTGAGGTTACAGTAAAGGGAAGGGCGATCACTAATGTCCCTCTCCTGTTACTATTCAAAAGTTATATCGATTGTCTTATAAAGACATTGAAGTCCTTAGTGATAAACTAACGCTCTGAGCAAAGGAAGCCTTGGACACTCCATGTTGGTGGTAGTGAACAAGTGTTCTGCTAACGGACCATCTGAGTGTCGTGATGAAAGGGAGTTCACAGATGTTTGGATGAGGATTCAATATATAACCCGAGAGTCTAAATTAAAACCACTGACGAGCTCATGTAGCACTTAGCAACGTCAGAAAAGCTAGTGTTGCTCGAGATCGTCTTCTTTCAATAAAATAATAACTAGGTATACTACATACATCAAAGGAATAGCTGTAAATGTTGATTTGGCTTACCTTGTCAGCGCACATGGCAACTTTGAGATCCTGCAATGTGATGTTCATGTGGCGTATGTTCTTCACGTAGTTTCCCACCAACTACAATAGACGGATAAAAGAAAAGATCAATAGACTAAGCCTCAAAGAACCTTGAAAGGAGGATAAATGGAGACAGACCTTGAGGACATCGGCGGCCATGTATTCAAGTACAGCCGTTAGGAAGAGGGTTACGGCCTCATCAGGTCTCGATGTGACGTTTGTAGTAATCAAGGTATGGTGACCACTGTTCCCGATGGTATTGCTGCTACCCACGCTGTTGCCGTTGCTGTTGGCCCCAAGCTCTTTGAGCATGCTGTTCACCTTGTCCAAAGGAAGATGGAGTGCACAACGCTTCTTGCCCTTGGACACGGCCAGCCTGGCCTCTTCCAAGGCCCACTTGTCCACGGGGGACGGGAAGAGCTGGGCCATGCGATCCTCTAGCAAGGCCAGGGAAGAGGATGAAGAAAGGAACGACGATGAAGAGGAGCGACAGGTGAGCTTCACCACGAGTCTGAGTAGTAACTGCAATGAACGAGAGAGAAGGAATTCGTTGCATGAACTGACGAGTCCTTCCATATGTTTCATCTGACTATATAGTTGCTGATGATCACCGTCTCTAGATGAATGAGTGCCTCCTTCTCGGCCACGAGGTTAGGGTGGACGTCGTGCAGCACCTTCTCCAGCCCGTTGACCATGGTGAGGGCGAACTTGTGCCACAACAGCTGCTCCTCTCCCTCCAGCAACTCGATGGGCGGCTCTTTGGGCATGAGCAGCTGCGAGGAGTGCTTCTTGCGACGGCCCTGATTCACGCTCGTGAACAGACTCGACGTGTCCTCCGAGGTGGACGCCGAGTGTCTGGTGGACAAGAGGAAGGGCGGCAACGAGGGCGACACCGTGGCCGACGACGAGCTGTGATGACGCTGCGGACCCGGACCTGTGAAGGAGAAGACCGAGCTCGACGTCGGCGACGACGACGACGACGCGTCCAACGCCAACCCGAAGCTCGACATCACCGCGACCACCTAGCTGCCACACTTTGACCACAACCTCATCGACGACACCCTGCACGCCGAGCAGTACGTCCAGGCTCCTGTGCTGCCTCCACAGCTCTACATTGGCGCAAGTGGGTACACAAAAAGAGCTCCGAAAAAGGGCTGGGTGTGACCAGCTGAAATGGAGAAAAAGGCGACCTCCTCTCTCTCTCTCATCCCCTTCAAATACATTTAGAACCATTTTAGGCCTTTTGGACACACTTCTCAGTTATCATGGAGCTGTTGTCAGAGCAGAAATTTTTGCTCGTCCAGACCTTCGACCCTACTTTTTGACTCGTGTTTGGAATGCCTACATGAACCTAATGGTGCAGAGTCGATCAGACAACTACCGTCACCTGCTCACACACTTGCAAGTATATAAATGCATGGTCAGGTCATTCAGACACGTACGAAATCAACGAGAACTGGCTAAGTGGTTTAACGTAAGTAATGAGCAAAGAAGATTGTAACTATGAAATTGTTCAATTTTGCAACGTTTTCCCAATGCATGTAGTGGGGCCCTCCTTGACGTCATCTTTGGCCGCAGTAATGAGCCGCAGACTCGTCAGCTGACGCATGTGCCAACTTGCATTGCAGCCAGCCCGTCTTTCCTGCTCAGCCCAGACATGCCCGTCTGCCTAACTCGCATGTGTGTATGCGAGGGGAGTTT
>JAOXNJ010202543.1:0-18275 GCA_028566655.1 Metis holothuriae
AACTGAGACACATTTACGAGATATTTTTCTGCTTCTGAGTCAACTTCGGTTGTTTTTTCAAGCTTGTCACCGTCAGTTTCAATTACAGGTTCTGAGGACCTAATCTCTTCTTTGCCTTTCTTTTCGATTTTAACTGGTTTCTCAGTTTCTGTTGACTTTTCTTGAGGCATTCCAAGAACTTTAATATCTTCTGTTTTTTCAATATTAGCTAGAGTTTTGGTCTCACTCATGACTTCTTTCAGTTTATCCGATTCCTTTGAGGTAGAAAATTTTGCCTTGGGTACAGTTTCCATTTCACGTTTTGGAGAAGTCTCTGGTTCTCTGAGCGTGGTCTCCTTGGGTAACTCATGCGATATTGACGATAAAATGTTCTCAGTGCTTCTTAAATCGTCCCTGCTCTCAGGGATAACTGAAATCTTGTTCTCCGCCTCTCTGACATTCTCAGAGCTTGGATTCGACAAAAGTTCTTTTTTGGGCATTGCCGTTGCCCTCTCTCCTTTCTCTTTTGTTGTTTTTAAGGCATTCGTTTTGGTATCCTCCCCTCTTTCACGTGCCCTTTCCACTGTATCCACCGGTGCGTCCCTTTCAAACTGACCATAGAACTGAGGAATCTGCGAATCAGATCTTATCTGTGCTTCATCCTTAGACATCTTTGATATATTCCTCATCGACTTGTCCACCTCGTACAAAATTGCATTCTGAGTCTCCGAAATATTGGAGCACGGGCTGATGGTAGTAGAAACTTCAGGTGAAATAGCCAGAATTGTCGGTTGCTCTTTTTCTGCCAATTTGGGACTCTTTGGCCGACTGGGTTCTGCAATGGGTGTTGATAAAGTTCCGGCAGGTTGCAGAGCAAGTTCTGAAGGTTCAGGGTATGGAATATCTGCCATTTCAATTGCCATGGGAGAAATGGTGAGGGTTTTGGATTGCTCCTTTTGTTGTAGTGCTTCAGGGGTCTTTGGGCTCTGTGCTTTTGCAATGACTGCTGTTAAGGTTTCTTCAGCATGAGAAACCTGTTCATCTGCTGTGCTTTGTGATATAACAAATTTTGTAAAAGTCTCTGGACTTGCAGCTTCTGCAATGGTTGCTGTTAAGGGTTCATCAGGATGCAAACCAAGTTTTGAAGGTTCAGAGTCGGCTGTAATTGACTCATCCATTGTACTTCGTGAGATGGCAAGGGTTGTTGGTTGCTCCTTTTCTATTTCTTCAATGATCTTTGAACTTGGAGATTCTGCAATTGCTGCTTTCAATGGTTCTTTAGGTTGCAAAACAAATTTTGAAGGCCCAGGGTCTATCGCAACTGACTCCTCCATTGTCATGGTGGAAATGGTCAGGGGTCTTGGTTGCCCCTTTTCTATTGCTTTAAGAGTTTTTGCACTTTTAGCTCCTGCAGTATTTGGTGTTGAATGCTCATGAGGTTCCAGAACAAGTTTTAAAGGTTCAGGGTGCGTTGGAACTAACTCATCCATTGTCATGGTTGAAGTACCCATGGTTACTGGTGCCTCTGTTTCAATCACATCTAAGGATTTTGAACTAGGTGTTTTTGCAATGGTTCCTGTCAAGGTTTCTTCAGGTGGCAAAATCTGTTTTGCAAGTCTAGGGTCTGTTGCAACTGACTCAGCTGTTAGTCTGGGTGAAATTAAAGGAGTTGCTGCTGGTTCCTCCCTTTCATTTGATTTGAGTGTCTTTAAACTCTTTGGTTCTGCAATTTCTGCTGTTAAGGTTTCCATGGATAGAGAAAGACATTTTGCAGGTTCAGGGTGGGGCACAGCTGACTCATCTGTTGTACTTGGTGAAATTGATGATGTTGTGTGTTGCTCCTTTTCTATTGCTTCAATTGTCTTTCCACTCAGAGCTTCTGCAGTGATTGTTGTTGAAGATTCTTCAGGTTGCACAAGATGTTTTGCAGGCTCTTGATTTGGTGGAACTTTTTCATCCATTCTTGTGGCTGAAATATCAAGGGTTGTTGGTGGTTCCTTTGATATCACTCTGGGTGTCTTTGGACTGGAAGTTTCTGCAGCAGCTGGTGACGAGGTTTCTTCAGGTTGGAAAACATGCTTTGCAGGTTCCGGCTCTAGCGCAACTGCTTCACCTATTGTCATGGGTGAAGTAGCAAGGATTGTTGATTTCTTCTTTTCAAACTCTTTAAGGGTTCTTGTACTTATAGCTTCTGTAGCAGTTGCTGTTAAGGATTCTTCAGGTTGCAAGACATGTTTTAAAGGTTCAGGTGCTTGAGACACCAACTCATCCTTTATTACGGGAGAAATGGTCAGGGTGATTGGTTTATCCTTTTCTACCTCCTTCTGGGTCTTTGGACCTAGAGTTTCTGCAGTGACTGCTGTTAGGGTTTCTTCAGATTGCAAAACATGCTTGGAAGGTTTGGAGTCTGTTGTAACTGACTCATCCTTTGTGCTTTTTGATATAGGAAATGTTGGTTCCTCCTTTCCCATTCCTTCAAGATCCTTTGAACTTGGAGTTTCCCCAATGGTTGCTGATAATTGTTCTTCAGGTTGAAAAGCAAGTTTTGAAGGCTTATGGTCTGGTGCAACCAGTAAGTCATCCATTGTCATGGTTGAAGTGGCTGTACTTGTTTCTTGCTCCTTTTCTATCACTTTAACTATTTTTCCACTTTGAGCTTCTGCAGTGTTTGCTGTTAGCGCTTCTTCAGGTTGCAGAACATGTTTTACAGCCCCTCGATCTTGCACAACTGTCTCTTCTGTTGGCATGGGTGAAATATCAAGGGTTGTTGATTTCTCCTTTTCTAGCTCTTCAAGGGTTGTTGGACTGGGAGTTTCTGCAATGGGTATTGTTGAGGTGTCTCCAGGTTGAAATACATGTTTTGCAAGTTCAGGCTCTGAAGCAACCGACTCATCCATGTCAAAGGATGGAGCCAGCATTGTTGGTTGCTCTGTTCCTGGCACTTGGAGGATGTGTGAACTATGGGGTTTGGTTATATCTGTGGTTGGCGTTTCTTCAGGTTGCTTAAAAAGTTTAGCAGATTCCAGGTCTGGTGTAGCTGTCTCTTTCGTTTTTCTTGGAGAAATATCAAATATAATTGGTTTCTCCTTTTCTTTGTCTTTTATCTTTGGACTTGGAACATCAGTGATGGTTGCTGTTAATGCTTCATTAGGCTGCAAAGCCTGTTTTGAGGGCTCAGGCTTTGGCGGAACTGGCTCATCTGTTGTCATTGGTGAAATAGACGGGGTTGTTGTTGGCTCTTTTTCCACCACTGCGGGCTCAGGATCTGATGCAACTAAATTATCCACTGTCATAGGTGAAATAAGCGTTGTTGGCTCCTGTTCCATCACTCTAGGGGTCTTTGGACTGGGAGTTTCATCGATGGTTGCTCCTAAGGTTTCCTCAGCCTGTAAACTTTTAAACGCTACTGCAATGCCTTCACTTATTTCCTCAGTCTTTAGTGATCCTGTTGGATGAAGTGTCGATGCATTCTCCTCCATTTTCTCTGGTGTAAATTTAGCTTCTTCAACGAACTTGCGCTGCAACTGTGCTTCATCTGAATGCCTTTCTAATACCTTCTCTGCGTCTTTAGTTGTCTCTGGATCTACAAACTCTGCCTCTTTCGGGCCTTTCGGTAATTCTGAGAGTGTTGATTCGCTATAAAGTTCTTCGCCACTCATTCTTGATTCTTTGATTTTGTTTGCAATTAATCCTAATCCATCTTCGATATATTTTAGTCTCTGCAGCGACTTCTTTAAGACCTCATCGTCCAACTGAGAGGCGACGATAACCCGTCTCCATTCCTCAAGCTCGTCATGCACATTCTGAAAGATATAAAATATGTTTAAAACTATATGTTTCTGAATGAAACAACAACAACAACAACCAATGTTTAATCACCTCTCGACGACTGCGACTGTTCAAGTCACTTGTTAAGGATTCTTGAAGCTTAGAGGACACCAAGTCGCACCAACTGTCAAAGTCGTTGAGTAATGACTCTAGCTCCCTCGTTTTACGTTCATTCTCTATCATTGTTCGAAGATCGCTCTCTCGATTTGCCACTTGACTTTGCAAATTCACAATGCTCGTCTTGCAGTCAATTACAACCGAACTCAGCAATTTCTGATCGAATTCAGCTGTTGAAGTCAACAATGACAAGTGCTCATCTAAGTCGTCAGTTGTACTTCCCAATTCATCCAGGATCTCTTTCAAAGACTTCAAAAGAGAAATCAAAAAAATCGTTTTAAGCAAATAATACTTATCTAATACGTTCTGAAAAACTTCATTTATTTCACATCAAGCTCTAAAAAGCAGCTCTCACCTTAATCTCGTCTCTTTGGGCCTTAATATCGTCCTCTCTCAAAGCCACTGCTTCAGCTCTCCCATGCTCCAAGTCGGGCTCCTATGAAACAATAAAAGTTATATTATTTTGAAATCCAAAACAAATGAACTGCATCAAAGGTTTCAATCATTCCTAAAGCAAAGTCTGTTAAGAGAGTAGTAAAAGAATGTAGGCGGTTACAGTCAGTTTAGCTCGACTACAAAATCCTCTCCACTCAATTTCAAAAAAAAAAAAAATGACAAAAAAAAAAAAAAATGTTAAATGTCAGCAGCGTCTCTAAGCAGCCTCATAATTCAAATACCAATCGGTTCTATTTTACATATTCCAAAATAGGTATGCCAAAATAAATGCTCTTAATATCTTAGTACAGGAGTGGGTACTCAGTTCAGCCAATCTCTGTCATAATTAAACACAAAAATTGGGCAAAACACAGAGAAAGCTTAAATTCAGTGTTAAGAAAAGTTCAGAAATGTATTAGAAGTTGAATAAAGCTTGTATCTGTTAAAAAAAGAGATTATTAGGGGTTATTTAGGGTCAGAATACTCGAACCTTGCGTCTCTCCCCCACGGGCCTCGATTGGCGCCTAAAAGCCTTGATTGCACTGTCTCATGCGCACTCACGACTCGTAACTCAACTAAATGCTATTGTCATGTTCCAACCTTAGTTAGTTCTCCACTTTCTCTATATATTTCTTCAGATATTTTTGGGTTGGCAACAATTAATTAACCATCAGCAGATGTGAGCAATAACAATTTAAATGTGCGAAAGTACAGTAATAATTAGTAATGGCGATCCCAGAATCAGATCGCATTAGAGACGAAAAGAATTGCATAATCAACAAATTGCCCTATTAAGAACAGTTGAAGAACACAAATGGGCTATTTCTTGCCCTCTTTCCGTTGCTATTGCGATTTTTTTTGCAAAATTTCAAAAATTTTAGCAAAAACCTAATTATTCAAATTCGCTTTGTTAAGGACACTTGATGGATAATTTAGTGGGGCAAGAGCGCGTGTTGGTCAGGCGTTCCTCTCTGCTGCACGAGCTTCATGCGCTCGTTGATGGCGGCGATGCGCGTCTGCAGCGCGCGAATCTTCTCTCTCGTGGCCTATTCAGCGAGTCGTGAGAGCGTGAGAGAGCAGAGAACAAGGCAAGAAGAGCAAGAAGAAATCAGTCAATTACACGTTTAACCATAAAAAAATCATAATTAACTCAAAAGTGGAGCAAGGTGTCAGTGACAAATAGAATCTCAATAACCCTTGTGCATTAACTTCAAATAGGTCTAAAAGACGTCTTACAAAAAGGGAGAAAACTGATGAAATAACTAGAAAAGTAACTTCGAGTATTTAGGAGGTATTGGAAAAGAATACTTGAAAAAAAAAAACAGATAACCTTCGCTAAAAAAAACTTTTTAAAATTGCGAAAAATAGTACGTAGACAGTCAGAGAGCCCAAGATTCGAGCAGCCTTGAGAGTCGACAGAAACTACGAAGAAATCGATAGTACAAAGTTGATGTTTATCGCTAAAAAATAAGAAGTCTGATTCTGAAAAACGGAATAATAGAAACGAGATTGATAAAAGAAATTAGAATTCATCTTCTACACTAATTAGGCATGAAACGGAGAAGTGTTACGCCAGAACTTTAAAGCCCGAAATTGAAGAAATTTTTTAGAAGAAAAATTTCAGGAACCTAGAGAAGTAAAAGTTATAGGAAAGCTCTCAGAAGAACGAAATATGTCCATAAGGCGATGCTAAAGAAACCTAAAAGCAAGCAGAATCACGCATCTTAAACGATCTTACACAAACGTATGGCAATATGGCATATAGTATGGCAAAAATGACATTGACATCTAATACCCCAAGCACTGTCAGTAAGAGCAAGGAGATATGAAAACCTACTCAAGTATTCTAATATCTCCTGGGTAAGAGCCATGGTCAAGTAGGACACTTAACACTCTCTGAACTCTCCAGTCTCCACCAAGAGTAGTTTGCAAGTAAAATAACCACTATTTCTGCTACATTCTTCTGAGCTTCTTAACCGCATTGTGGGTCATCTCTGCGAAAATGCTTGTACCTATCAATCAGAGCTTCAAATTCGACTTTACAGTGATTCCCCTTGCAAACCGAAATATGAAAGAATAACGTCACACTCACCGATTGGTCGTTTTGCGCCGTGTCTCGGTTCCTGGCCACATACGAGGGATTTGAGAGGGCTCGCAATTTCTGCTCTTGCTGTAAAATTTGCTGCCTCACATTCTGCACTTCCAACTGATAACTGTCCACTTGAGCTAGGGCGGCCTCCAGCACCGCATTTCCCTCCTTGATCTCTCTGGAAAAGGCCTCGAGGCCCTCCTGGATGCGATTGGCCCTCTCCAGGGTGTCTGGGGCGCACTTCTCAGCCTCCTCCTTGTAGAGGTGCACGCCCAACTTCTCGGCGGCCATGGCCACCTTGGCCTTGTGCGCGGCCAACTCGGCCTGCATCCGCTCCCTCACCGCCAGCTGATCGCGCAGCGGCCGACGTTTCGTGGAGACCGACTCCAGTTGACCCTGGGACGACTCCAGCCACTTCTGGGTGTCGCGCAACTTGCGATCGCACTGCTCCCACTCCTCCGTCAGCTCCACCAACAACGCCAACTACAGTCAAATAACGCCATTTTGAAACTGAATTCCATGCATTGAAAACGTAATAGGATTGGGTTTAATAAATGCGATCACTTTTCCGGTGAGTTTGGCCTCGGTTTCCGCCTTGGCGTTTTCGGCCTCGTTCAACTTGGCCCCCAGTTGAGGCGAGTCGGACACTAGCTTGATTTTGCTAAGTTCTCTGTTCATTTCCTGCACGTTTTTCGTGGCCAATCGAATGTTCTTCACGCAGGTGTCGAACTCGTGCATGCGCTTCTTGGCCGAGTCCAGGCGGTCGAAGATGAGCGGGGCCGAGAGCAAATCCTCGCGCTCATCACACCAACACATGACGCCTTCATAGAGCTCCATGAACTTGTGCCAAGCGTCAACCGCCTCGCTCACCTACATCAATGTTACAAGTCAAAAACTTAAAAAATGTGCACTGAGCAAATTGAATTTTAATGAAATTTTGTATTTAGAGATCAGTTTCTCTGAGTTCACCGCAATTTTCTTGTTTTCCAAGACACTTTTGACGTGAGCCAAGACGGCGTTCAGGTCGTTTATGCTCGACACAAGCAGCTCCTTGTCCTTGGGGTCTCTAATCTTATGGAGTAATTTTTCACTTCTCTCTCTGACGGCCGACAAGCTAGACTCCATTACAGAGCCACTTAGTTCGCTTTGGGCCTCTTGCAATAGAGATCGCAGAGCCTTCGGATCCTTAGATCGATCCTTTATGCAAAATGATAAAAATATGAAATACAGGCCTTGTAAAAGCCTCAATTTCTCTAAAATTCATTACTATGTTTACCTGAATGGTTGCTTCGATGGCTTGCAATCTCGTGTTAATTGTGTCGATGTCTGCGTTGAGCTCGTTTCTGACTTCTCTGGCCTCCTCGAGCTCGTCCAACTTGTCTTTGTGCAATGAGAGCAATTTCTCCGCAGCAATTTCCACTGCAGAAAGCAGAGAAGACGTTTCTGAGGGAAGACCTTGGTTTAACTGCGACTCGTATCTGGTACACAAATTGTTCTTAAGCTGAGACAAAAGCATCGCATCCGAGTCAATATTCTGACCATAACCCTGTAAGAAGGCAGAAAAAGGATTTAGAATATGTGTATTGCCAATGGTTTCAAATAGAAATGTCAACCGTTTGTGTTTTAAATGCCAAATGAAAGCTTACGTCAAGTCTAGATTGTGTAGCGTCGGCATCCTTGGCCCAAACATCGAGTGCCTCTAAATCATTGATCTGTTTATGTAGTTGTTGCTGCAAATTCTGCAATTTTTTGTGATCGGCCTCGAGCAAAGCAGTTTCCTGTTGCAGCAAGCGCAGCCGCTCCGACACTTCCTTACAGAGCCTTTAGGGCAGAAAATGTGCAACATATAAGAAATTTGTGCAATAATATACATTAAGTTCCAAATCTTTGATATATGCATTTATTTTACCTTCTGTATTTACGGCTAACATCTTCGGCCCTTTGTTGAATCTGTTCTCCGACCTGGCTATCTACATCGAGGTTGTAGAGACAGGTCGAAACATTAGAGGCCAAGACGAGCACATCCTTCTCTAGTGACTCCAATCGTTCCACATCTCCCTCTATTCTCTGTTCATTTATAGAAAAATTTAAAATATGAAAAGTTCCTTTCTGCTTTATTAGCAATATTTACTTTGATGGAATTGATCAGATCTCTCATCTGCGAAATCGATCGGTAGAAGTCTTGCATAGCGGCCATTTTGTTGGCGGCCACATTGACTGCTGTAACCAGCGATTTGCATTTGTCCTCGAAGTCCTCCCACTTCAGGACGATGGACCCGATGCTCTCCTTGCGCTCCTGACACAGGTTGAGGACGTCGTTGAAGATCTGATTGAACTCGTGCTTCTCGTCCAATACGACCTTGCGACAAGGTCCGTCCGCCAAGTTGCCGATGTCGTCGGCAATTTCGTTGAAGGCGAGCAACTCGTTGCGTTGATGGCGGTGAACCAAATGCAAAATTGCATCCAATTCACTCGTCAGGGCTTTACAAGCGGCAAATGAGCTGTACTTTGAGGTCGAATGCTCATCAATCTTGCTTTTCAATGTCTTAGTTATGGTTTCAATTATCTCTCTAGAAGCACAATAATTCTTCCACTTCTTAAGATTCTCCTCCATGGCAGCCTGATTCGAATGGGCAGAGTTGATTGTATTCTTCACGAGCTGGTTGTAGAACTCTTGTTCTCTGCTCACCTTTTCCTGATTGCCAGTGTCCAAAGACGGCCAAATGTTATTGGAAGTTTTGTTTATGGCGTCCAATAATTGTCTCAATTTAGTCTCCTGCCCAAAGTACTTTTGGTGTTCCTCCAAATCCTTTTTTAGTCGAGGGAAGTCGACGCCTTTGCTAGCACTAGAGTGAGTTCGCAACTTGGACTGAGCCTCTTCCACCCAGTTGTTTAGACGCTGCACTAAGCTGTCATAGTTCGTTCTGAGATCTCTCTGCTCCTCTAAATAATGCTCTTTTTCTCTGATTTCTTTCGGCAACGTCTTCTGCAAAGCTTCGGACCACTGCAACAACTGCAGCAGTGCTGAAGGCACACTTTTGACTTTAGCTCTGATTCTGCTCTCTTCCAGCTGCAGTCGTGCAACTTCTTTGAGCTTCTCCTCAATTTCCTTGCTGCTCGTCTTGTGCTCCGAAAGAAGTTGCTCCACTTGACCAACATCGGTGCTCAAGAGCGGGCGACTCTTCATTAGGCTCTCTTGCTCGACCAATTGCTCCACGAGCGGCCTCAATTGGTCCAAAAGTTTCTGATGCTCATTAGCCATTTTGCTTTGTTCGTCTCTCTTCATTTGCAGGGTCTTCTTCAGCTCAATTATCTGCGTTTTCAGCTCCTGCAATTGGTCCATGATGCAATTGCTGTCCACAACAGAGCCTTCGTTGGCCAACTGCAATCCCTTGTCGGTGGCCAAAGCCAGTTGGGTTTCGCAAAGCTCTATTTTTTCAAGGGCGTCGGCATATCTCTTTGCCTTATCTGCTGCTCCCAAATCCTTGGTGGTTTCGAGTTCAGTTATCACGTCGAAAGAGCGTCGCACAACGTCATTAATGCCCATAACGAGCTCATTAAAAGCGTTTCGCAGTTTTATCAAGTTCTGCAGTCGCTGCATTTGGGCCTCAATTGCCTTCATCAACTCCTCTTGCTGAGCCATCAGCTGTTTCAGGGCCTCCAAGTGGCTGCCTGCCTGCTCCATCAATAACTTTAATTGTCTTTTGAAGGCCTCCAATTCATCCACAATGACTGAGTACGCCTTAAGTGTTTCCTGTGTGTCACCACTCATTATTGGTCTCTGTACAAGATTTTTCACTCTTGTTTGTAATTGATCTAAAAATACAACACTCTTCTCTATTTCATTTTTGGTTCGTCGCTGAGATTCTCGCTTGGCGTCCGCCTCGTCCAATTTCCGCTTCAAAAGCGACTTGAGTCGGTTCAACTTCTGCAAAAGCTCATCTAACAAACCCTGTAATGCCAAAGCTTCCACCTCGTCCAAGGTCGGCTTCAATTCTTGTTGTGCCTCAGATACTAAAGTGTTGATTCTCTCCTCCCAATTGCTCAATTCTTCCCTTTGGACGCGCTGCATTTCGGAAAAGGCCGATTCGAGCACAGAGCTACTCGAAATCTTACTTGTTGGCTCCTTAATGGCATTCATGCATCGTTCCAAATTGTCCAGCCACGAGTGACAGGCCTCAATATCGGCTTCGAGCTTTCGTCTGGACTCAAGCACGGACTGAGTATCATCAAGCAATCTCTGCAACTCTTTTCTCTGCTCATCAAACAACTTTTTGAGTTCTTTAAGGGCGTCATTGTTCTTTCTATCTGATGTCGCTTGGGCAACCTTGTTTGTGGCGTCATTCTCATAGGCCCTCAGTTCGTCCAAATCCTTTCTCAACTTGGATAGTCTAGCTTCGACGGCCTTCGATCTCAGCGGATGTTTGTCCTCACTCTCCATTTGGAAGGCGACGCGTTTGGCTTTAAGCCACATCTTGGCCGCATCTGCCACTTCGTCGATCTTGCGTCTCTTCTCGGCCTCGTCAGAGGTTCTCTTCGTCGTCTCCTTGGCCAGTTTGACGAGCATCAATCGATTTTCGTCGAGTCGATCGAGTAGCGTGAACAACTCGAGACTCTCGTGGTCCTCGAGGTCGCTCTTCATGGCCTTGACACGCGTTCGCAACGCCTCCACTTCCACCCGGCGCTGAACATCGGCCTCCTTCACAAGTGTCGTCAATTCCCGCGCAGACAACGTTGAAGAAGTCAATTTGATAGCTCTCTCCTTCATCCAGTCATCAATGGCCTCGATCTGTTGTCGGAGCTGCTTGCAAGCATTAGTGGCTGCATCCAAGCCCTGCTTTCTGCGTTCAATGCGTCTTGCAACATCGCTCACTCGGCGAGTAGCGAAATCTGTCTGTTCTCGCATCTGTTCCACGTCAATTGCAGTTACTTCGTGGCTAACCAACTCGCTCTTCTCCTTCAAACCGGCCAAATGTTCCTCCGATTCCTTGACAAAGTTCCCGTGGATCGCAGTAATTGTAGAAGATTTGGAGGCCACGGTGCTCGAGGGATCAACTCCGCGTTCAAGTTGCTCCAAGGAATTGACAACACTCTCCAAGAAAGCCAACAAATCAGAGTGGGAGAGGCGGTAATCTTCGATCAAAGCCTGCTGCACACGACGCTTGTCCAATAACATGCCCACCTGTAAAAGTTCAATCGCATTAAATAGAAATATTTTTATAGTGTCAAAACAAATTGACCAGTCAATTTGAGAAATATGAGAAAAATGATTGTGAAGATAAAGCTTTACATGTTCTTCTAGCGTCTCCAGAGCGATCTTGAGAGCGTGATCGGGCGCCTTGACAATGGCCTCTCTTCTGGCATCCAACTCGGCTAATTGTCCACTTTTCTCCATGATTCCGTTCTGCAAGTCGTTGATGGACGCCAACTCGTTATTCAGGGCCTCCTGTCTGAATTTGGCGGGTCTGGTGAGCATCTCGGCCACATAATTCTCCTTGTTCTGGATCCAACTCTCAATGGAGGTGCGGGCATCGTCAATTGACGCCAGCTCCTGCACCACGGATCGCAGTGACGTCAGTCGAGATTGCAACTAGGAAACAAATTCGTATAATTATTATAGAATTGAATAAACCAGGAAATTTGAACCTTTTAAGGGATGGCAATAAAAAGAAATTCGAGATGAGAGCAAACATTACTTGAAGAAAACCGTTAATGACTGGTGTACTTACCTCGGAGTGCAGTGACTCACTATTACAGAAGGAATTCCGCGCTCTCTCGACTCGAGCAGCCAAGACTTCGTCGCCGGCCTTGAAGGAATTAGAGTGCAAAACAAACGTGCCAAACACATTAGTGAGGACAAAATGTAACAGACATCAACACGTGTTAAGTCCCTTCCCAATTTCTAAATTGCGTTAAAACTAAAAACATTGTTATGATTAAATTCGAAATTCGATCATGATCCTTGTTAAACATTCGTTCAGATTACTTACGAGGTCAGAGAGGGCGTTGAGTCTATTGCTGATGACATCTTGCTCCTCCGACGACTTGTTTGCCGCGTCCAAGGGAGTGCTCGGTCTCGATATGGACGCCGTGGCCGCCTCGCACGCCTCCAGAGATGAGGACAGCGCACTCTGTTCCGCCTCCAGTCGAGAATACAGGCTCTATAAAATTCAATTAATTAAAAAACAACACACATTTTAGACCAAATATTATTTTTTAAGTTTTAATTTACTTTCAGTTCCTCAAAGTGTCTCTGCACGTCTAGCTCCTCGCCCTGGTCGACATCTAGACCATCCAATTTGCTTCTGATCTCCGGTTCTAGTTGATTTAACCTCTCGGTAATGGCATCGAGATCATCTTCGCTTTGCTGAAACTTGGCAAGCGAATCTCTGAGTCTGTTGCTAATTTGCGTCGCTGTTTGAAGCAGAGAATTGTAGCTCTCCTGGAAACTTTGGTGTTGTTTCTCCATTTCGCTGTGTTGTCCGATGTCCTGCAGCGCCTCTCCCAGTGCTCGCACACTGTCGACGTTGGTCTGATACCTTTTTATTTCATCCATCAGCTGATCGTGCAGTGCGATTTGCTCCATGGTCTGACGCTTGCTGTTGATGTAGAGCGAGTTCTGCGACATGAGTTTGAACGACATTTGCAGCAGCCACTTCTCGGTCTCCTGCAAAGCCTGCAAGTACCGTTGGTGCGAGGCAATCCTCTCCTCCAGTTCGGCCAACAAGCCCCTCAGCTTGGATTGCAGCGAGGTCATGGCCAATTTCATCTGTCTTGCCAGCTCTATCCACTCATTATTTTCTTCGCTGGTGTCCTCGAGAGCGTCTAGAACCTGATCCAAAGCGTCTCGTTTGCTCTCGAACTGCTCCAGCAACTCTCTGTACTTGTCACTCAAACCTCGCATCTCGCCCATGGGACGGTTGCCACTCGTTTCGTGAGCTACGAGCGACTCGGTGTCGCTCTTCATCTCCGAGAACCAAATCTTAAGTTCGTGCAGAGTCGCTATCAATTCGTTCCATTTGTGCAGAATCGAGGCCAAGTGTTGGATGGTCGCCTCGAGACGACGACTCAAATCCGTCATTTGCGAACGACGAGCATTGATTGACTGTTGCATCATGGACGAATTCTCCTTGTCGTCTTGAGATGCCACGATGCCTGCGTAGTGCTCTGTGATGCAGTGTATCAAGTGCTGTCCCTCCGTGATCTGCATTTGCTGTTTCCGCAAGTGCTCCAAGTGCTCGTTGACCTCGTTCACGTCTCGCACGTCGCACTCGTCGGCCTCCTTGATGGCCTGCTCCATTTTGGCGAGCCAACTGTCGAACTCCGCCAAGGCCTGCTCGTATTCGGCCAGATCAGAGCTTTGCTTTGCTCTTTCATCAACAGCTCTCTTAAGCTTCGACTTCAGACCACTATAACGTTGCTGGAGTTGTAACAAAGGCTGCATTGTCAAGCTCTTCAAATCGTCGTTGTTCTTGACGTCTTGCAGCAAAAGACTCAATTTTTCGCAAATGTTGTTCAAAGCCTCGAGATTTTCTGCTTTCTCGTCCATCTCCTCTAATAGGGTCTGGGATGATTTGCCTCCGTCCACTTCACGTTCCTTGGTTTTTATCCACATTTCGAACTCTTCTAAATCGTTGTTCAATGTTCTCAAATGTCTTAATAGTTCTGCCAAACTGCTCAAGGTGCTTTTGGAGGCGGATTGCAAGTTTTTCAACTGCGTTTGTATCCCATCGAGTTCTTGCTTTAGCAACTCTTTTCCTTCCGTGGAGCAAGAATGCTCTACCTCGGCTGAAAGAGTGGATAAACGGGAAGCAAAGTCGACTACATTGAAGTCGTTGGTGACGAATTTCTCCAAGGAATCCTTGCGTCGTTCAATCTCATCCTGAAGCCCAATGTACTCGTTGATGTCGCTCCAATCAATGAGCTCTTCAATCATTTTGTTCTTCTCATTTATCCAATTAATCGTTTCGTTCAGCAGCTCATTGTACTTCTCATGTACCTCTATGTCATTTAAGAGAGCAGACAGAAATCTATCTACGTCTTCTGTAAGAGCTTTAAACTTGTTTAGATTCAAAAACAGATCTTTCGCCTCTTTGTCAGTGTCGTTAACGCCATTCAATGCGTTTTGTAGTCGCTCTGCAATAGGCTCATGTGCCTGAAGATCGACTTTAATGGTCTTCAGTCTCTCTAGAGCAATTCGCTTCTCACTCACGTCGTAATAGACTTGGTCCTGGAATTCGGCGAGCTTTAACTGCAAGTCGTCCAACCACTCGGCCAAAACGAAACTTGTCTTGTTCAACTCATTCAAAGAGTCTAGCTTGGAAGACAAATCCGTTCTTAGTGTTGTCAGGGCCTGCACTAAATTGTCGTACTTCTCTTTTGCCTCTCTGTACTCTTCTTGGGCACTGTCGAGATCTTTTAGTTGACGCAGACGCTTTGCCCCTTGTTGCTCTAAACCTTGTCTCAAATCCTTGACATCTTTCAAATTACGTTCTATCATCGGTTGCTGTTGATCGCCACATTCCTTGATCTCATCCATTTTGCTCTGTGTACTATCCAAGAGGGAATTGAGCTCCTCGACCAGCTTGTTGTGCTGCAATCTTTGCTGCAATCCAGCCTCCAAGCTCCGCAAAGCCTCCTTGGCTGCTTGTACAGTGGTCTGGTATCTGTTGGAGAGAACAGTAGTGATCGAGGTCACACTCGCATCCGGACCGCAAGTGTCGAGGAGACGTTGAGCCTTTCGGTTCAGAGAGTCGACTTTCCGCTGATATCCAAAGAGGGCATGCAACTCCGACTGAAGTTTGTTCACCAATCGTTCGTGTGACTCCAAGTCGTCGCTGGTGCTGCTTAGGGCGTCGATACGGGCCTCGAAGTTGTTGAGATAGGCATCAATTTCTGCGTGAAGCTCCGTAAATTCGCTCCACTGAGCAATTCCCTTCTCCAACATTGCTCTCAGATTTTCCAAATCATCGCCGAACTCGTCAAAGTCGTCCTGAAGTCTCATGACTTCATGCTCGATGGCCAAGCGATCCCCTTCATTGTCGGCGGCCATCTTGGCTGCCTCCAGACCCGATGCCACTGCCTTATCTAGTTTGGGTTTGCCCTCCTCCAATAAAACATTTTGTGCCACCCTGACCAAGGCGTTTTTGCTGATCAACGCCTCTTTGTCCCCGAAGGCGTCTGCGCACTTCAACAGCTTTTCCTTGGCCCCCTTCAGCCACGCGTTGAGGGCGTAGACGTCGTTGTCGAATGCCTCGCACAAGTCCACCAAGCGTTTCTCTTTACTAGCGAATTCGCGACACTTGCCCCTCAAATCGAGATATTCCTTCTTCAGAGAGGCAACATTTGCATTGTTCACCATCGGTTCATAAGCGTCGACCTCCTGCACGAAGACGTCGATTCTACGCATTGACGCCTTGCGGCTACTCAAATTGCCACGTGTCGCCTCGCTACGGGATCTCTGCAGCTCCCCAAGTTGTTTTTTGTGTTCTTCGATCCACTCCGTGATTTTGGCAAGACCCATTTCTGCGTCCAATTGATCCAAAAGTTGCGTTTCCAAGCTCACTTTTTCGCTAGCCAACTTCTTGCACAATTTGTCCCAATCGCTCTGCAGTCGTCTAATGTCGTCCTGAATGGCTTCGCGACCGTCGGATCTCGTGTTTCTGGCCGCCTTCTCGCCCAAATCAATCGCTGCGTGCACGTACTGACTGCCCTCTTTCTCAGCTGCGCTCTGAAGATTCCGCACCAAATCCATTTGCGAGTGCAGTGCATTTCTGCGTGCATTGAAGTCGCCTTCGTTGCCGGTGTTGCGTGCTCTTCTCAACTTGTCACTGGCACTGTCAACGAACTCGGTGGCTGCATTTCTGTTTTCCTCGAAATTCACGTGATCCTCCAAATTGACTTTGACCTTTTTGACGACATCGGCAGCCGCGTCGCAGGTGTGCTGATATTTGCTCATAACGTCTCTGTGCAACGAACTCACACAGGTCTCAAGAGAAGGACTCCATTGCGCCGCCTTTCGCATGGCCTCCAAAAGACCATTAAAGCGCATCAAATCCTTGTTTCTTGCATCCAAAAGACCTTTCTGCAGTTCTGTGACCTCGGACAAGCTTCGTTCCTTCTCCTCCAGAGTTGGAAGAAGGCAAGTTTTGGCGGCTTTCAAGTTTATGTCGTTCTGTTGGAGCCAGTCTTGAAGCCTCTCGGACTCGTCCTTGAAGTCCACGAAGACACTCATAATAGCGCTCATTTGCTCGTGCTGTTTTCTCACTTCGGCAAAGACATTTTCGCAATCGTCCCAAAGTTTCTTTGCCTCCTCCTTCGACTTATTATCGTACACGGTTTGCTCCAATTGCTCTACCAAAATGAGACTTTGGGCCTCCTTATTCAAGATGTTGTTCAGGGCCTGCAATATGGTCTCCACGTAGTTCTTATCGGCGCTGGGCGACCTGTGTCTGAGTGTGGAGAGCTTGTCGCGACAACGCTGGATGAATTGCTCGAGGTTTTCGCGCGCAACTTTGAACGCCCTCAAGTCACGCAACCTCGCATTGCGATCGCTTATCAACTGACGCGCTTCACCCAATAGATCTTCGATTCGCGTCAATAGAGTTTGCGCCTCCATGTTCTGAAGTAAAGACGACTCGGTGGGGCTGCGTTTGGTCATGGATTGCATATCGAGCTTCTCACTATTCAGCTTCTCTTCCAACTGTCGCACCTTGTCTATCTGCAATCTTATGTCGTCCACCTCTCCTCTCTTTTCCGCATTCAGTTGCTCCTCGATGTCGTCGAGACGGGAATTTGCCTCAGCCACGAAGGACTGGAAGAGCAGCCACTCATTCATCAAATCCTCCAATCCCAATCTCTTCTCCGCTAACAACCGAACCAAAGTGGCCCACTCCTTCTGAACGTTGTCCAATGCTTCTTTGACCTGCACGTGACCAGCAATGGCTGTGGTTGCCATCACTTTTTGCGCCATTTCAACGGCATTGTCGATCATCGCGGCCCCTTCATCCTTACTCAAAGTGAGCTCATTGATCAACTCCGCCATTTTCTGCTCATTTATCTCGGTATGGGAAGGATCAAGTATGACATTTTCCAATTTGAGCTTGAACTCGTTGCTAAAACTCCTGCACTTTTCCAACGCGGCCTCGAAGTCTGCGTGAATCTGAGCATTTTCATTGGAAGTTGCAAAAGCTTCGCGAACTCGTGATGTCAGCTGCTGGTATCTTATGTGCAAATCCGACATCTGAGTAGCAGATCTCAGACTGCTACTTGCACTCTTAGTGCTTTGACTGCTATTCTTGGACAACTTTCGAGCCTTGTCAACGACTCCATCCAATTCCAATTCCTTGGCCCTCACCTCTGACTGCAATCCCCTTAGTTGGTCTACCAGAGCCCGCTTTTGCTCTAAGGTGGCACAGACGTTGTTCAGATCTTTGATTTGATTGTCAGTGGCACAGAGCCAGTGCATAAGTGCGTCTTTGACAACATCAAAGTCTACCCATTGCTGAAGTCTGTTTTCTAGAGCCTCAATGGTGCTCTGGACATAATGCACGAGTGACTGCCACTCTTGCGTGCTGGCATCGATCTGAAGCAATACATTGTTCTGCCCCGAAGACACAGTACCAGGTATGACCTTTTCACCCAAAGTCTTGATAATTCCGCATCTAGGATACTCTTCTTCAGGCAAAGTGTTCTGTAGGGCCCTAAGTCGATCCAAATTTGCCTTAAGTGATTGTTGTTCTAGGTTAACCTCGCCCCACATCTCCACTGTGTTCAATGTTGCATTCATCCATTCAGACGTCTCCATCACTGCTCGCATGTACTGCGT
>JAOXNJ010202654.1:0-70906 GCA_028566655.1 Metis holothuriae
ATGCCACATATCCTCTTCTACTCTTATCATTTTCTTCTTCTTTTTTTTCCTCTTTTTCACTTTTTCTCATACTCCTCGCTTCTCATAGGGGGAGTTATTTATCGGGGGTTCCCTATCATTAAACGCAAGGCTTTACCTGATAGTGTTGCTTATACTGACTCACTGAAAACCTATGACAGTCTCAATGCAGAGGGCTTCCATCACTACCGTATAAACCACAGTAAGCTCTTCTCAGAAGGCAGAAACCATATCAATGGCATAGAGAGCTTCTGGAACCAAGCAAAGCGTCATATGAGGAAGTTCAATGGTATACCAAAGGAGCATTTCTCACTGTTTCTCAAAGAGTGCGAGTGGCGTTTTAACTCTGAAAATCCCCAAAGTCTTGCCAAGGTGCTCAGAGGGTGGATAAAGTTCTATTAGTAGTGTACTTATCTAGGAAAGCCCCTTTATTTTTCCCCTCACATGAAATCCCTCCTGTCTCTCAGTGCCTCCTCTCTTCTGGGAATTGGTCTTGTGCTTCTCGCTGGGTGCTCACACACGGTACTCCTGGAGCCACCCTCGGAAGCTCCACCTCTCAACAGCCCCACGCCAGCGCAGGCCCTCGATGGCACAAGCTGGGACTACCAAGGAGGAAGAGTGGACTTCTCCCAGGGGCAAATCAGTGCCAATCTGGGGTGTAATAACCTCTTTGGAAGCTATGAGGCAGATGCAGAAGAAGGTTCCATGGAAATTGAGCTCTCAGGAAGCACTCTGATGGGCTGTCCCGAAGAAGCCATGGCAAGAGATGACAACTTCTCCAGAGATACAGCCCTCATCACGTCTTATGCTCGCGAAGGAGATGACCTCATCCTCAGCGGAGAAGGCATCACCATGACCCTCACTCCGCCTCAGGACATCGCTCTCGAGGGTACGACTTGGAGTGTTGTGTCTCTACTGGTCAGGAATAATGGATTTGGAGCGAGAGTCTCTACTATCCTGGACGAAGGAACCTTCATCCGCATGGAGAGCGGAAGGCTCGAAGTCGTCACAGCCTGCAACCAAGGCTCTGCCGAGTACACCCTGGAGGGCAATGGGGCACTCAGTCTCACGGACTTCGCCATGACAGAAAGAGCCTGTGAAGAAGATGCCATGCAACGAGAGCAAGAACTCCTCACTTCCCTGCGTCAGAGCAGGAGCTACCTGATCGATCGAGAGAACCTGGACCTCCTGGATGAGGCTGGTGAGATCGTGGCAAGCTTTCGGGCGGAGGAGGGGTGACACC
The DNA here is from genome assembly GCA_028566655.1 of Metis holothuriae. Lineage (NCBI taxonomy): Eukaryota > Metazoa > Arthropoda > Copepoda > Harpacticoida > Metidae > Metis > Metis holothuriae. The sequence continues at coordinate 1,262 of JAOXNJ010202654.1, forward strand.
CTCATCTCACAAAGACTACCAACACCAGAATCCAGTGTGGTAGGATTTCTGGGATATCTTTTGTACCTATGTACCGCACCCACACGCTCGGAGAGCTTCGAACCTCTCACACAGGCCAGCACGTCACCCTCAGCGGCTGGATCCATCGCAGGAGAGATCACGGTGGAATCATCTTCATCGATCTGAGGGATCGGTATGGCCTCACGCAAATCGTCTTTGACCCAGAAGAGAACCCAGAGGTCCACCAGGTGGCGGAGTCCCTGCGTCCTGAATGGGTGATCACCATAGAAGGAGTCGTGCGAGAGAGGGGAGAAGGCCTCCAGAACCCCAATATGGAGACGGGAGCCATAGAAGTGCTCGTCAATGGCACAAAGGTGCTCTCTCAGGCTCAGACCCCACCCTTCGAGATCGCATCTGAGAAGGGGGTACGAGAAGAGCTCAGGCTCCAGTATCGCTACCTGGACCTCAGGCATGAGAGGCTCCAGAAAAACCTGCAGATGAGGGCAGACGTCGTCTCCTTCATGAGGCAGTTTCATAATGAAAGAGGCTTTATAGAGGTTGAGACTCCCATTCTCATCAAGGGGACTCCTGAGGGGTCTCGGGAGTACCTGGTGCCAAGCAGAATGCACCCCGGAGAGCTCTATGTGCTCCCTCAGTCTCCACAGCAGCTCAAGCAGCTTCTAATGGTAGGAGGGATAGATCGATACTACCAGATCGCACGATGCTTCCGAGACGAAGACCTCAGAGGAGACCGGCAGCCGGAGTTCACTCAGCTGGATGTAGAGATGAGCTTTGTAGAGCAGGAAGACGTACTGCAGACGTATGAAGAGCTCTTCCTCTCTCTCACGAGAGAGCTTCTGCCTCAGAAGCAGATCATGAGCGATCCATTCCCTCGTCTCACCTATGAGGAGGCCATGAGTCGGTATGGCTCTGATAAGCCAGATCTACGATTTGGGCTAGAGCTCACGGATGTGACAGAGCTGAGGGAGGGGTCTGGGTTTGGAATTTTTGAGCGAGTGGAGTCGCTCTTCGTCCTCAGAGTGCCAAAAGAACATGGCGAGCTCAGCCGAAAAGACATAGAAGACCTCACAGACCTGGCTCGCCAGCATGGAGCCGGAGGGCTGGCCTGGCTGCGAGTCGGAGAAGAGTCAGGGCCCGTCGCAAAAAACAGCACGCCAGACTTCCAGAAGGCCGTCATAGAGAAGGCTGGAGCGGGTGAGGGAGATATGGTCTTCTTTGGCGCTGGGAGCTTTGTCACGGCTACAGAGCCACTGGGAGCTGTGAGAAGTGCTCTCGGGGAGAGATTCTCCCTGAAGGATCCAGAAGTCTTCGCCTACTGCTGGGTGTATGACTTTCCGCTGTTTGAACAGAGTGATGAAGGAGGAATAGGAGCGGTTCATCACCCATTCACACGTCCCCACCCAGAAGACGAGCAGAAGATCGAATCTGACCCTCTCTCCTGTCGAGCCGTGGCCTATGACATCGTGCTCAATGGCTATGAGATCGGAGGAGGTAGTATCAGAATCCATGAGCACGAGCTCCAGCAGAAGGTCTTCCAGATCCTTGGGATGGATGAGGAGACCATACAGGCACGATTTGGGCATATGCTCGAAGCCTTCTCCTACGGCGTGCCACCACACGGAGGGATCGCCCCAGGAGTAGACCGCATCGTCATGCTCTTCTGTGATGAGCCAAATATCCGAGAGGTCATGGCCTTTCCGAAAAACCAGTCTGCCCAAGACCTCATGCTCGGAGCTCCATCTCCCATGCCCGAAGAACAACTCCATGAGCTGGGGATACAGCTGATGGAGAGAGAGGAGGACTAGCCCTCTCCATCCTCCTGGGGATCGATCTCACTACCGTCTTCATCTAGGAATCGAACCTTGAGCTCTCCCTTGGCCTTCATTTCCTGGATCCTATTCCAGGAATGTCCTATGAACACTGCAGAGACTACCTCTCTCGAGAACTGAAAGTAGACGTGGTCTCGGTCTGCACCCGTGTGCTCTCCGACAAAGGGAATCTTCATCTCCTGAGGAGATGGCATATCAGTCTCTGGGAAGAAGTTCTGCTTTTCTTGTAGCTCATATCCTGACCCTGAGAGAGTGTTCACGCCAAACTCTAGAGCAACCCCAAGCGGATTGGAGACACCTACCCAGAGGTGGGATGGGAGCTTTGTGAGCTCTTCTCGAAGTCTGGAGTGCTTGGTCTTGGTCGCCTTTACGAAGGCCTTGATGTCAAAGCGTAGGATATTGTCTTCTGAAGGGTCATAGTCATCAGACTCAAGAAGAGCAGGAAGAAAGGAAAAGCGATCATAAGAGCCCTCTTTCTCACTGGAGAAGAAAAGATACCAGAATAGAATAAGCCATAGAAGAGGGAGGGGGAGATATAATCGCATCCCGATGTGTAGGGGGTCTCTGGACTGTGAGAAATGTGGAATGTTTTTGGCATGAGAAAAGAAAGAAAACATCTTATTTTCCCTCTTTGCCGTACGATCGTGCAAAAGATATGGAGGACAATATTCTCATTTCGCAGGTAGGGGTTTTGAGAAGGGGACTTTTCATGAAAAATTGGCTTTTTCTCATGCCCTGTGGAGCTTTTTTGGGAAGCTCTTTGGAGTAAAAAAGGAGGCATAGGCCTCAAAACTTCCCAATTTTGGCACCAAAAGAAGGGAAACGAAGGACAAACACTCTCACTTTAGGAGCAGAAAATTGTGAGGAAAGTGAACTTTCTCGGTATTCAGATCTTCATTATGAGGTATTGGATCTCTGGAGGGTGAGGCGAGTTCACCTCTCATCCACCACGACGACGAATTCCCCCTTGGTCTGGTGGGGGTCTGTCTCTAGGGCCTCTCGTAGCTCCTGAGGGGTGCCACGCAGATAGGTCTCATGAAGCTTTGTGAGCTCTCTACAGAGCACCATCTGCCTCGTGGGGATGTGTGATTCGGCCTCGCTCAAGAGCTTCAGGATGCGATGCCTGGACTCGAAGAAGCAGACCGATCCATCGTGATCTGAGATCTGCTGCCAGAGCTTTTGGCGGCCTTTTTTGAGAGGGAAGAATCCAAGATAGAGCATCCCCGGAAGCCTCACCGCACTCCCCACCATGGCCACCGTCAGGGCACTCGCTCCTGGCAAGACCGTGTAGGAAAGCCCCTCTTCTACGACCGCTCTCAGGAGTCGCTCTCCCGGATCGGAGATCCCTGGGGAGCCTGCGTCCGTGATGAGCGCCACCTGCTTCCCCTCACGCAGGAGAGAGAGTACTCGCTCTGGGTCACTGCCCTGGTGGGAGCTCATGAGTGGGGTCGTGATCTCGTAGGCGGAGAGGAGAATGCGACTCACTCTGGTGTCTTCTGCAGCGATCACGTCTGCCTCCCTCAGGGTCTGCACTCCTCGATAGGTCATATCCTGGAGATGGCCAATAGGGGTCGGAACGAGAAAGAGCATGACTCCGGGAGAAAAAGGGTGAGTGTCCCCTATGAGAAAGAGATTTTCTGTTCTGTAGGATCGTAGGCATCATTCACCTCAATCTTGGTGATAGGTGCGGCATTATGCAAGAGCTCTCTGCAGGACTCCGTCGCCCTGGTCACCACCACGGTCTTCCCCATCGACTCGTATCGGTCACCAATAGAATTGATCGCTTCTATGGCAGAAGAGTCCACGATCTTGGCATACTTCAGGTCGATAATGATGCTCTCTGGGTCTTCTTGGGGAGTGAACAGCTCCTTAAACGCGAGCGCCGAGCCAAAGAAGAGTATGCCATTCACCTTGTAGATCTTCTCCCCCTGTGGGCCCTCTTGGACACGGAGCTCTAGGGATTTGCCCTTGTTCCACGCAAAGACAAAGGTGGAGAGGATGATCCCCAAGATGACGGCCGTGGCCAAATCCGTCATCACCGTGGTCACGGTCACGAGCAGGATCACCACGATGTCCTCTCTCGGGATCTTTCCACGATAACGAAGCGTCTCCCACTGAAAGGTGGAGACCACGACCATGAACATAAGGCCCACGAGTGCGGCCAGTGGGATGGCATTTACCAATGGGGCAGCAAACAGCAGAAACAGCAAGAGCGCCGTACCCGCTACGAGGCCTGAGAGCCTGGTGCGGCCTCCAGCTTGAGTATTGATGATGCTCTGGCCTACCATGGCGTCTCCTCCCATACCTCCAAAGAAACCGTTCAAGAGGTTTGCAAAGCCCTGTGCAAAGTACTCTCTGTTCATGCGTCCACGAGTATTGGTCATCTCATCGAGGACTCTCAGGGTCAGGGTGGCCTCCGTCAGCCCCACCAGTGAAGCCGTCAGAGCAAAGGGAAAGATGATCTGCAAGGTCTCCCAGGTGAGAGGTACCTGAGGCAGGTAGAACATGGGGAGCTCACCCACCAGGTTCATCCCAGCAAAGTCGGCCACCGTCCTCAAGTGGTAGAGATCCAGGGAGGAGAGGGCAAAAGAAATCAGCCCCACGATCACGATGGCCATCAGCGCAGAGGGAAGGGCTCTCGTGAAGCGTGGCAGAATATGGATGAGGAACATGGTCAAAAAGACAAACCCCAGCATGATCAGAAAGTCTGGCGTCGGGAGCCAGCTGGTTGTGGTGACAGAGACGCCATCAACCACCTCTACAGAACTCGTCCTGAACTGATCCCACTGTGAGAGGAAGATCACCAGCGCCAAGCCGTTCAAAAACCCCAAGACCACCGGATGAGGAATAATCCTGGTAAAACGCCCCAGACGAAATACCCCCATGAGGATCTGGAGAACTCCCATGAGCACCACGGTGGCGAAGAGGTAGTCCAGGCCATACTGGGCGATCAAGGGGGCCAGGACGATGGCGATGGCAGCCGTGGAGGAGCTGATCATGCCTGGTCGCCCTGTGAACAGCGCTGCCACCAGGGCGATCATCACAGCGGTCTGAAGGCTCAAGAGTGGTGGTACTCCCGCCACAAAGGCAAAGGCAATAGACTCTGGGATGAGAGCCAGAGCAACTGTGATACCAGCTAGGACATCAGCCCGATAGAGGTGTCGATAGCGAAGGATTCTCTCGAGGATGGGGGCCAGAAATGCGGGCACGAAGAGCAAAAAAACACAGTATCATTGCATCTTTCTTCTGGTCTGTCCAGTAAGTGGCAGGAATCCCTGTCAGTATTTTTGGCTTGCCAGAAGGGGGCTCGGTGTGGCAATATCCCATTCGCAAGCTTTTTGTGAGTTCGCGTATCATCCTTTCCTATCCGTGCCTATCCATGTCCACTCCTGCCAACACCAAGCGAGATGAGAAAAAAAGCGTCATCTCTCAGCACGCCGCTCATGACAAGGACACGGGCTCTCTCGCTGTCCAGATCGCCCTCCTCTCTCAGAAGATCTCTGACCTGACAGAGCACCTCAAGAGCCACAAGAAGGACAACCACAGTCGTCAGGGGCTCTATCGCTCTGTCGCTCAGCGGAGAAAGCTTCTCAGGCACATGCAGCAGACTGATGCCTCAGGCTACAGAGAACTCGTGGAGACCCTCGGGATCAGGGTATCGTAGAGGAGATCCTGGGAACTTTCCCTGAGGAGGGGGTTCAGCATGAAAAAGACCCCGGATGAAGTGGGGTCTTTTTTTTGGAGAGGTCTTTTGGTTTGCAAAGGCGATGAGAGTATCGGTAGAATCCAAAAAACATCAAGGGAGCTTCTGCTCTTTTGGACTCTCAATAGCAAATTGAAATCTAACGTATGATAAAGAAAATAAAAAGCATAAAAAACCTTGGAATCTTCTCCGATTACAGTTGGGATAGCTCCTTGCCTGATTTTGAGAGGTACAATCTTTTTTATGGTTGGAATGGCTCAGGAAAAACTACTCTTTCGAAGATATTCTCTTTTCTTGAGCAAGGGAAAAGTGATGAGTTTCCCAGCTTGGAATATAGTATAACTACTGAGGATGGAGATCTTCAACATGGGGATATTTTCAACGGAAAGATTAAGGTTTTTAATCAGGATTATGTAAAGAATAATGTTGAATTACTTGGTGGTACTGCCAAGCCAATTTTCATCCTTGGAGAGGATAATCAAGCTATAGTGAGAGAAATAGAGAAAGATCGGGAATCACTTGAGCAAATCAAGAAAAAAAAAGAAGCGGCAGAGAAGGAGAAAAAAGAAAAAGAGGAAAAGAAGGGAAAGATATTTACAGATGTTGCAAAAGATATTGGAGAAGCAACGAGAGGCGCGACGGTTCGAAATTATAACAAGACACATGCTCAAAGGGCATTTGAGAAGTTAAAGCCAGAAATATTAACGGAAGAAGAGCAAAGTGAGTATCGTACAACTCTTCAGCAAGAAGCAAAAGATCGTATGGATGAGCTTGTCGTTCCTGCTACTGCTAACAATGAAATTTTGATAACAGAGCACTTGAGCAGTCTTTTTTCAGAGTCTGAAGTTTTATGCTCAAGGACAGTAGAGTCAGTCATTATCGAAAGGTTAAAAAGTGACCGTGAGATTTCATCTTGGGTAGAGACTGGTCTCTTATTACACCAGAAACATCAGTCAAAAGAATGTGAATTCTGTGGTCAGGCCCTATCTGATGTTCGCATTAAGGAGTTAACTGGTCATTTTAATGCGGCAGATCAGGCGCTTAAGAGCGATATTGATGCGATAATTGAAGAACTAAGGTCGATCCGAAGCAAGATCTCAGAAATGAACCCAAGAGATAAGGCTAACCTGTATGATGAACTTCGAGACTCATACCAAACACATACTGAGGAATTCATCAAAAAAAGAGATGACCTCATATATGAGCTGGACTCATTGGTAAAAATTCTTGAGGATAAAAAGAGTAAGACAACTGAAGTCGTTCAGCTAAACACAACGCTAGATATTCAATCCTTTGAGGTCGAGCTTGGCAACGTTAATCATCAAATAAAATTACACAATGCAAAAACGGATGACTTTGCATCAGAAAAGGAAAAAGCTAAAGCTGGAATAGAGAATCATTTCCTCAGCGAGATAGTGAAGGATGTGTCGGATCTTGAGAAAGAAATTCAAGGACTCGCAAGAGACATAGGGACTCTAAGGGCCAGCATTGACTCTCTGGAGAAGAATATTAATGAGAATCAAGGAGTCATATCATCTGAACACAAGGCGTGTGAAGCATTAAATGAAAAACTGGAGACGTTTTTAGGAAGAAGTGAGATTATGTTTGAAGTTGCAAACGAGGGTGGCTATACGATTAAAAGAAAGGGAAAGGTGGCAAGAAGCTTAAGTGAGGGAGAAAAGACAGCCATTGCATTTGTGTATTTTGTTGTTCATTTGAAGGATAAAGATTTTGATTTGTCCAAAGGAGTCGTCGTAATAGATGATCCTATTTCTAGTCTGGATGCAAACTCTCTTTTTCAAGCTTTTGCGTTTTTAAAAAATGCAGTCAAGGATGCAGGACAGGTTTTTCTTTTAACTCATAATTTTGACTTCCTCAAATTGTTGCTAAATTGGCTAAAAAATGTGAAAAATAGCGTCGGCAAAAAAAGCTACTACATGATAAAGAATCAATATGAATTAGGGGATGATCGTAGTGCTCATATCACCAAGCTAGATGAAGAATTGAAGAATCACGAAAGTGAGTATCACTTTTTGTGTAAAATTCTGTTGGAATTCGAGCCAGATGGAAGTATTTCTTCAGCCTACCATATTCCGAACATTGCTCGGAAGGTGCTGGAGACATTTTTAATGTTTAGAGTGCCAAGCGGAGAAAGTCTTTTTAGCAAGCTCAAAAAATTGGACTTTGATGAAAGCAAAAAGAGCGCTATTTACGATTTTGTAAACGATCAATCTCACTCTACAGGAGGTGGCTTTGATCCGTCTCTTGTGAAAGGGGCAGAGAAGAATGTTCCGTGTTTACTTGAGATGATGGAGAAGGTTTCCCCTGATCATTTTCAAATCTTAAAAGAAAGCATTGAGACTTCCGGAAAAACCCCTACTCAAAGTTTTGATGATGGTTTCGAAAGAATTAATAACGACGGCTCAGAAAATACTTCTTACGTGCTCACCCCCTACCCCCCAGACTCCGGATCCTCTCCGCCGTCCACTCACAGAGAGCTCGATCTTCTCTCTCGTGTAGGGCTGGAAGATTTGTGACGAGCAAGGAGAGAGCCTGCAGGCGTGCCAGCTCCGGGAGATCTGGGTCATCTGAGCCATAGGCCTCTAGGGTGGCCTCTCTCATATCCGTATCCCACAGGCCACAGAAGTCTGTAGAAGCATCCCTCAGACCTGCATCTGCGAAGTCCACCACTGCTACCAGTGAGCAGTCCTCCTGCCAGAGGACATTCCACAGGCCCAGGTCTCCATGACAGAAGACCGGGGCAAATCGCTCTGACCTACGCTCGAGCAGTGTCGGGAGGTCTTCTAGGAGTAGAGCTGTTAAGGAGTCAAGGCAAGATCCGAGAGAGGCTCTGTAGAACTGCTCATGCCTCTGGAGCAGGTCGGAGAGGCCCGAGGGATTGCCCTGGATCTTCCGGGTCGACAGAGAGGGGGGGAAGGGCAGAGCGTGCAGACGTCGCAGAAAGGCTCCCAGTCTCTCGCCCAGGTATCGCTTCTGGCTCAGAGTCATACCTCTGAGCTGGAGATCCAGGGGCTGGGCCGAGATCCCCTCATAGATGAGGAGAGGATACTCCGCCTCATAAAGAAGGAGCCTGGGGAGTGTCACTCCCATATCATACTCCGCGAGTAGCAGGTTCAGAGTGGCCTCTCGTGAATAGCGCTCAGCCGTCTCAGCAGAGCGTGGGAACTTTGCGACAGAAGTGCCTCCCTCTAGGTGGTAGACCCAGCTCGACCAGCCCAGATCTGTGAGCTCCATAGAGCCTCCTGCGGAAAGGTGACCCAGTTGCTCCAGAATCTCTCGATGTGTTCCCTGATTGGTGAGGACATCCATGCTATTTGGCTTCACGGAGGTACCACTTGATGAGGGCTTGGGTATCGTCCTGAATCTCTTCTGGGGCCTCCTTCAGCCCAGAGCGAACCTGACGTTCGGGGAATCCGAGGGTGATGAGTCCGTCTATGGCGTCTTGGGGGATGGATCTGCTCTGGGAGTCCGAGGCAGCCGTCTGTGCCAGCTGGAGCAATTCTGAGCTCTCCTGGAGCTCGACGATGGCTCGCTCTGCCGTCTTCTTCCCCAGACCCTTAATACTCGTCAGGAAAGCCGTGTCCGCGTCCAGGATCGCTCGAGCAATATCGGAAGGAGAAGAACCCAGGATATCCAGGGCCGTCTTGGGCCCTATGCCCTTCACGCCAGTGAGGAGCTGGAAGAGGTGCTTTTCCTGAGAAGAAGAGAAGCCATAGAGGGTCCAGCTGTCTTCTCGGATGACCATCTGAATCTGGAGATGCACACTCTCATCCTGACTCATGCCTAGTAGAGAGCCCCTGGGCATCAGGACCTCTAGGGCGTACCCGCCTCCCTGAACCTTCAGGGTAAGGCGTAAAGCCTCGTGATCAATATCGAGGACTGTTCCCCAGATCTGGGAGATCATGAGTCATCTCTGAGATGCTTCTGAACCTCGTCTAGAGCCTCAGTGAAGGCCGGGATGTCTTCTGCATCCATGAGGATGGTGCTTCGTTGGCCATTTCGAGAGCGTTCTGAGATCTTTAGAAATTGGCCATTCTCACCGTCCTTCAGGTCAATGAAGAAGGTCCTCTGCTGGGCATGGATCTTGGTGGAGAAGACCTCTTCTGGATAGGCTCTTCGGCCGAAGTCGTGGGGTTTTTTTTGTGATTGTTGGCTCTGGTCTGCAGAGTCATGGTGTGAAGGTTCTTCTGCTACTTCGCTATCAAGATCTGAGAAGAAGTTGCCATCATCATGGTTCATAAAGGGTTCAAAACAATGCCCACACTATACCTCCCTCTCTCTACAGAAGCAAAGGAACCCCTGACAGATCAGCAGAAGAACTCACAATCCAGGCCTCAAGCGAGAGAGCAGGGTCAGCACCCTCTGGAGCGAGAGACCTGTGGTCTGCTTCTCATGAAGCAGTCCCACATCATAGAGCAGTGACTCTAGCTCCACCCCAGAGAGAATGCAGTCTGGCTCGAGTGTGGGGAGAGGAGTCTCATGCTCTATGGCAAGGGCTAGGCCCCTACGAGCCCAGGGGGCATAGGCTCCAGAGTGTCGCATCATCTGAAGTCGCTCTGGAGTGAACCATTTTCCAGGACAGGCAGTGGGCTTGACCTCTCGATGTGCCAGAATCCGACCTGGAGAGATGTCATACCGAGATTGCAGCTCAGAGATCTCTCTCATGCAGGAGATCAGAGCCTCTGTGGTGGGCTTTTCGTACTCAAAATTCCCTACGAGGCAGACTCCTAGGCTTCGAGCATTTGTCTCCCAGTGTCCAGCGTGATAGCCGATGCTCTCGTGCTCTCGTGTCCGAACGATCTCTCCAGAGGGAAAGATGAGAGCGTGGTAGGCAATGTGAAATCCCAAGGCGTTCGAGGTCGGATGAAGGCGTGAGGCATGAGAAGCACTCACAGACTCAAGAGTAGGCTCTACCCCAGCGCCTCCAGAAGAGGCGGTGTGGTGGAGCACTATGGTGTCAATCATTCGCATAGTTCAGAAGAAAAGAAAGCCTCACAGGCCCGTCACCTGTAACAAGAGTTCTCCCAGGAGCTGTCCCGCTTCAGAGCCCATGAGTGTGACGAGAGCGATACCACAACCGATCATCCCAGCCCTCCACAACTCCAAGGTTCGGATCCGACGAAGGATCTCATCCAGACGCTGGTGCAAGAACTGAAGCTCTGTCGAGGAGAGGTGATAGTGCTTCTCTCTCTCCTGGAAGTCTGAGGTCTCGGGCAAAGTATCATTCATGTGAAGAGGGGCTCAGAAAAGACCATGCGGCTCTGAAAAACGCCAAAGAGTATGAGTCCCCAGTGCAGAGAGGCGAGAGCCACGCCCACGACTTCCTGCTCCCAAAACAAGAGTGTCACCAGCAAGGAACAGACAAACCCCGCAAATCCGAGAAAAACCAGGAGTCGAAAAGACTCCCAGGAAGGCTCCAGAGCGATCCGCGAAGAAGAAGTCTCAAAGATGCTCATGGGAAGAAGAAAAAACAAAAGAAGCAGACAAAACATCTCTCACCGCATAACAGAGCACTCGGGGGCTCACTATCCGCCTTTGAGAATGCGAAGCTTTCTCTCGGCTTCGCTCACCTGGACAGAGGCGGGAGCTGGGGCATACGAACTCGAAGGCCCCTGGGACTGCAGAATCCTTCGGTAGTTTGTGGCGTATTGGGCGTACTCTTGAACCAGGACTTTTCGCTCCTTTGTGCTGTAGCCTTCGTTCTGAAGGGTTTTTGTGAACTCGGCACGGGTCATGTCATTGGCCACTCCATAGCTCAGGAGGCGCATGGTAGGATCATCATAGCTGACTCCTTCTGTAGGAGTAGAAGAGTGACCCCCTCCCCCTCCCCCCGAACTCCTTCGAGAAGATGACGACCTGCGAGAGGAGGTCTTGGGAGTGTTTTTTTGAGCGAGGAGCTGCTGACTCAGAGCGTAGGCCTTCTGATACTCCTCTTCCCTCAAAATATCCTGATAGAGAGAGACCGCCTGAGGATGAACCTTGGCAGCAGAGAGAGCCCCCTTCAGGTAGCTCTCACGCTCCTTGGCCGTCTGCATCTGGAGAAATTCCTCCGGAAAGGGAAGTCCTTCCTGCTTGTAGAGCTCCATCACCAGGCCATTTGCCACGGATCCATACTGCTGGAGGAAGAACTCTGCCTGATCCATACGCAGTCCTCTCTCTCGCCACTTTTGCTCCTGGAGGGATGCTTCAATCGCCCTCTGGGTATCAGTCCTCCAGCGCTCCTGCTGAAAGGAAAACTCTCTCTCTTGCCTCCGCTGGGAAGACTCATTGAGCTCTTGTCGATCTTGGGCTTCTTGGGAGCGATTCTCCTCCTTCTGCAGGGCCAGATTTCGATCAAAGACTTGGAGACGTAGGGACTGTTCGTCCTTCCAGTGCTGGTATCGCTGTTCGTACTCTGCATGAACCTCTTGCTGTCGGCGATCTATGTAGCTCTCAAGCATTTTGTTCTCTTCTTCTCTCAGGGAGCCTTGGAGCTGGATCTTGCGAGAACGGATCTCTCCGAGTGTCAGCTGGTGCTGGAGCTCTTGCTGTTGGAGGTATATCTCTCCCTGGAGCCGAATACCTGAAACCAGGTGAGCATTTGAGACGACTCCCTCTCCCGAAAATCCCCCATGAGCCAGAGCCACAGCCTGTCTCTCCCGCTCTATGAAGTCCTGAAGAGAGAGCTCCTGGAGAGAGTTCTGCTTCTGCTGAAGCTCTATGGTCTCATCCAGGTATGCGAGCTCATCCGCGCCTTTCCTACGAAAGCTCTTCAGAGAGCGAGAGTGGTAGAACTCACTCTGGAGCTCCTCCGCCGAGGGGGCAGAAGCAGTCATACCCTCTGGGCGAAACGACACTGCCTCTAAGGGGAGTGGGGAAGGGTCAGGCTTCTTCGCTGCAGGTTCGCCCTGAGAGCCAAACCTCTCCGAAAGCAGCGAGCCAAAAGAACTCAGACCATGCGTCAGCATATTCATGATAAGGAAAGAGAGAAAGAGTCAGCCTCCTCAGGACAAATGAGAAAGCTATCGAGGTGTCAGGGGTGGGAGTGAGAGTAGTTCTGTGGTGATATCGTGCAGCTCGTGCTTTCCCTGACCCTCCAGCTCATAGCTGTACTCCTGAATATGTGGAATTCGTACGTACCAAGTCTGGTCTCTGGCTTGATCCAGAGAGGTCTGATCAACGCCTCTCCATGGCTGAAGTGAGGACTCATTCTCTCCACCATGTCGCTCGCGAGTACAGACCTTGATCTCTAGGCTGGCTACTTCTTCTAACAGTGCTCCACGGACCCATAGCCTCTGCAGAGAGAAGGGGTCTATACCACTTGGGGAGTGTACTGCCCGAGTCTTGAGTCGAGTCGTAATGGGGACTCCTTCGTCCTCCTCTCCCTCGAGTACACGTGTGATATTTCCGCTCTCTTCCATGAGTCCATAGAGCGTCTTTCCCAGGCGGGCAAAGCGACCAGCCTCTACTCCTGTAAACCAGCTCAATCCCTTAAACCTTCGACTGTAGGCCAGGATCTCTCTCTTGGAGGTGTCCTTTCTCTGGAGAGAGATGAGCACGAGATCTCCTCCATCCCAGGTGATCTGTGTCTTTGGGAGGTCGTACTGTTCCCAAGTGTCCTCTGAGAGGGAGGCGGAGAGATCGGAAAAGCTCACTCCTCCTGACCGAATTCGCATCAGGCCTAGGCCTGTCGCATTCAGATAGAGGAGGCCTTCTGGAAGTCTGGCTGCTTGGCAGAGCATGCCATCTCCCTCTCGCTGATACTCGGTCACGACCAGCTGAGACTGACCCACCCTCTCAATGCTGATGACGTCCAGGCGAATCACGACCAAGCCATTATCATAGCCAATAACCAATCTCTCTCCGAGAGTCGAGAGAGATCTCACACTCCCACCAGGGCGGTAGGTCATGACTCCACTGTCATTTGGCGTGGGGGGGCTGGCGATGTGCCAGTCCTGAAACGGAATGGACCCAGCCTGCAGGTCTCCAGCACTCCACTGCACCTGCCCCTCACTACGATGTGTCGCCCCAACGACGAGATTGGTGATATTCTGGTGCTGATAGAGCCCCATCACCTTGGCCGATGGAGCACCGGGGAGCTCTCCATGTGGAACGGGGCCCCAGGCCAAGCGAGCGTATCCAGAAGAGCCAGAGATGGAGAAATTCTCATGTCGGTCAATCGAGTCTGGGTCCACACTGCAGGTGACCCAGTCGCTCTGGCCGATGGCCGTAATGGTCATCACTGTTCCCGTTTCCTGGCCCGTCAGCACTGCTCCTGTGCGGAGAGAGCCTCCGGAATAGGTACGTAGGCGCATGATGGCATCTGTGCGATGCACCCATCGTATACTGTCACCCTCAAAACAGAAAAAGAAGTACTCACCATACCCAATCCCACAAACAGACCTCCTTCCCGGGCTCTGGTGCAACACCTCTCTCTCCCCTGTCTCTCGATGGTACCTCTCCAGGATTGTCTCTCCCGCGCGGTAGAAGGCGTATACAAGGCTGTGGTCTTGCCATGTCTCGAGCATCAGAGGCTCTGTGCCTGGGAGGCCCAGGGAGAGGGTCTGAATCCCTGGCCGACTCTTCAGTCGACCATCGCTTCCCAGGAGATAGTTCTCCAGGTACTGTGCCTGCTGAGGGTGAAGCCCTGTAGGCAAATCTCTGGTGTTCATCCCCTTGGTCGGGGTCTCAAAGCGAACTCTCTGCGTCCTGCGTCTACGAGTTGGGCGAGTACGATATGGCATGCGGAAAGCTAAAGATGAAGTACTCCTCGGTCTTCTGTCAGGTCGGCTATGAGCCTTCGCTCGAGCTGGCGGGTCACCTGCTGAAGCCAGAGAATAGCCCCCTGATCCTGAGCATCTTCTCTGTCGTGAGCGGAAAGAGCGGCTAAAGCGTCCAGGTAGTAGCGAAGGTATTTTTGGCTCAGGAGGACGGAGTCACTCAGTGAGCGAGGACTTGGAGCCTGGGGCTTGTAGCGGAGTATCAGAGGCTCCTGGGCATCGGTCAGGAGAGTTCTCTCTCTCTGACGCAGGACAAAGCTCCTGGGTGTCCCATCTGGAGCGTAGAGTCCAGCTCCAGGCATACGCAGCGAAGCATAGTCCGAAGGCAGAGAGTAAGATCCCTCAGATCCCTCACCATGGCTCACGAGCTCTGCCCTCGCCAGAGAACCCTCTGGAGCAATACGACAGAGAATCTCCCATATACCCTCCTCTATCTCTGCTATCCAGGAGAAGAGAGATTCTTGGTCTGGTTCAGGAAGACGCTTTTGGGATCTGTAGGCCTGAAGTATTTCTTCAATGGTCATGATCAGCACAAGACAGAAAAAGATCCTTCACTCCAACTCCTCACTCCGAAGCACGCCTGAGCTCATCTCTGAGAGAGAGGACCTCTCCCTGAAGCTCCTGCAAGCCACAGAGCAAGAGCACGCTCAGTCGTGAGTAGTCGAGCGAAAGGTAGCCATCCTCCCCCTCTCTCACCAACTCTGGAAAAACACTCTGCACATCCTGGGCCAGAAGCCCTAGGTGGTGTGATCTTTCTGGGTCTGACTTCAGGGCGTAGCACAAGGGCTCGAGCTCCATGAGAGCGTCCAGAGTCAGACTGGGGTCTAGTGGTGTCATGTCGCACTTGAGGCGAGTGTCTGAGTAGGTCTGCCATGCATGAGCGATTCCTGTGCCATTCCCATCCGGGCTCTCGAGGGCGAGTGTGGCAGATGGGCTCTGAGTCCCAATGCCGAGCTTTCCATCAGTCGTAAGCGTCATCTGAGGATCTCCTCCATCCTCTCGCCAGCGATGTCCGTCATCGCCAATGGTGTATCGGGGAGAGGAAGAATGACCTTCTCGAGCGGTCGAGAAGACGATAGATGGACCGGAGTCGTAGAGCCTCTGTCGAGCTGTGAACAGAACCTGTCCCACACCTCCATCACTCAGGCTGGAGCCCCAGAGGCCCAACTTCAGAGGGCCACTCACTCGCAGAGACCCTGCGATGTCACAGGTCTCTTCTGGTGATCGCTTGAGTCCTAGCTGACCCAGGGGATTCAGCTCTAGGGCTCTGGGGAGAGAGGAAGAGTCAGCGACCAAAGACGCATCTTCTGAAGCGCCAAGATAGATCTGAGAAGTGGAGAGTGTATGGGCCTCTCTCAGGGGCCGAAAGAGGCAGCCTTCTGCATCTCCATCATTCATCAGCGTGGTCCCAGCCACTCGATCTCGGTGGATGGCCCCGGGGGCATACCCCCGGGTCCCATCTGGAGGAGTGGTGGAGCCATCACTGTCCACTACATCACCCTCCGGGGTCACAAAGCGAATACGAATCCCATCTTTGTCTTCTCGGCTGTAGAGATTATTGCCGCGATAGGTCATAGGAAGGGGCAAAGAAAAAAATCTTTACCACCCTTGAGAAGAAGGAGGGAGCGAGCCCCCTCTGGATCTGCCTCCCTAGGACTCCGCTGAGGAGTTCTCTCGGCAGCAACCAGAAGGAGGCTTCGAGGGAGAATTCACAACCTCTTCTACAGACTCTGCTGCGTAATACTCCTCCACATCTCTGTAGGCCACCTCTAGGGCACAGCCGTATTTCAGGTGATTTGTAGAGCAGGTGCAGGCGGCACGCAGGTCATGCAAGATTCTTAGAGTGAATTCCTTGTCTCTCGCTCTCTGAAGCTCTGGCGATACGTTCATGGGAGTAGAAAATTCTACAAGAAAGTATGCCTTCTCAAGGGTGTTTTTGTCGAGGAGTGTACCCCTCAGAAGAGGGATCAGGCAGTATTCGTGCCATTACTCCCCCAGATGAAGGCCGGAAAGGCAAAGTGCGCCCAATAGAGCGTATCAATAGTGAACTCCATCCCTCCATTTCGAGGCGTGTCAAATGGCCCCTTGAGCGTAGGCCTCTGGGCAAACATGCTCACCAGAGACTTCTGCACCTGCTTTCCATCGGCCAGAAACCAGTGAGCCCCCTTCTCATTTCCCTCGCCATCTGCGGCCAGGTGATCCCACACGACGACCTTCATGTTCTGCACCACGGTGTTGGCGTTGTTATGACTCGAGAAGGGTATGAGATCGCTGTTCACGATCTGTGTGGCCAAGTCTTCTAGTTCTGGCCCCACGATGAGCGTGTCCAGACGAATCGGGCGAGGCGTTCCGGTGATGTCTCGATACTTTCGGGCTTGGGCACGGGTCTCTACGACGGCCTCACGGCTGAGCTCTGGATTCAGAGTAGAGCCTTCTTGGATGATGTTGCTATAGGTCGTCGTATTGCCCCCGACAGGGCCTACCTGATGACTCGTACTAAAGAGTGTCTGGCCATCGAGCCCCAGTCCACTGATCGTCTGGCCATAGATATCGGTATAACCAGATTCATAGCCTCTCAGGAGTACGTCTGCAGCACTCTGATAGATCTTCTGGTAGGTGCTCTCTACAGCGCTCTCGAGTCGTCGCTGAAAGTTGTTTCGCTCCTGGTCCCAAAAGAGCATGAGCTCCTTTGTCACCGGAATGTGGAGGCCGTACTTCCGCTGCTTGAGAGTGAGGCTTCCACCCTGGGAACTCTGGGCCGAAGGATAGTCTGCTCCCTCCGGAACAAATCCCACCCCCTCCACAGCATGAAGCGCTACGATCGTGTCATGGAGATTTGTCGTGTCCTCGATGGAGAAGAGCTGTTCCATGACATTTCCCTCCGTCGCTGAGGCTCCCGCTTCGTCAAAGATCTGCTGTACACGACCATGAAAGGCCGTCACGTCCTGAAAATCTGCTGTCTCCATAAGCATACAAGAAAAAGAAAATACCAGACCTCAAGCTCCAGCATTCGTGTGCCAGTCAGAAAGCCCTCTACGAGGCAAGAATTCTGGAGTCTTGGTCTTCTGAGGTCGTGAGGCGTGGTACTGAGCCTGGAGCAATGCTCCGGCATTGCCTCCTATGCGGTGCTTTTGGGCGAGGCTCATACTGATACTCATCTGTAGGGCAGTAGGAGCGGGTATATCCATGCTCAAGAGGGCGTTCGCGTGTTGCCACATCATCCTCTCTTGCTGGGGGTTCAGAGCAGAGATCTCTTCTGCTCTCTCAGAAGCCGCCTCAAGGAGAGTGGTGGACGGATCATCACTCGTATTGGCCCCTTGCACTGTCTCTGATGGAGCAAGCTCTGCCTCTGGGGTCGGGGAAGAGATGGCTTCTCTCTCGCCTGAGGCAGAAGAGGGGGACGAGGTCTCCGAGCTCACGGCCTGGGAGGCTTCTGGTGTGATATCTGAAAGTGTCATGACAGAAAGAAGAGAGAAAAACTCTCACCTCAAGAGCACAAAATAGGGGTTTTCTGGTGTGTTTGAAGTGAGTTGTGAGCCATTCATACCTGACCCCTTAGATCACCATTCGTCAAGGCTCCGAGTGGCAGATGGAGGTAGGTAGGTAGGGCCTGGATGCTCAGTGCCACCCTCTGAGGAGAGGCTCAGCAGAAGGCGGATCAGGTAGTCAGACTCGGCCGAACCCTTGAGGCGGAGGATCTCCTGCCAATAGAGGAGATTCTCCCGTTCTTGGTGAGCGATCTGTCTCCAGGCGTGCAAGCTCTCGCGAGAGCCAAAGAGGGCCAAGAGCTGATCACCCTTGGCAGCCTGACGACGACGAACCATCCGACGAAGAATCACCGGTGCAGCCGAAAGAGCTACTCCCAGAGACCTCCCACCACCGATTATCCCCCATAGGGACCTGAGCCAGATCAGAATCTGCTGCATAAGACTCAAAAAAAAGAAAAGAAGCTCATAGATGCTAGGCCTCACCGGAATGTGGAGGGTTCTGAGGATGCACATCGTGAGAGCTCAAGAGCATGTCACTGCGTTCTGCCTCTGGCAGGATCGTGTGCTCCCAGAGGGTGCTCTGTGGCCTCTGGAGGGCCGCCGAACGCAGGTATGGACTGAGTCTCTGGGGAAGGGAGGGCTCCACACCTATGTGGTCTCTCAGGGCGATCTCTACGGATCCCTGAGCCCGATCGATCTCCCGCAGGGTCCAGACGACGTCTCCCAGGGTCATATTCCCCAGGAGGAGCTGGAGGAGAGGGTCGTCGGTCATCTCCAGCTCGCTGTTGGCCAGAGGCTTCTGACTGGTCACGCGTCCGCTCTGTCGCAGCTGACTCAGCAGGATCTCCAGAAGCTCTCTATAGGCCGTCGCATTTGCCCTACGGATGGCCTCTGCGATCTCGGTCTGTGCCGCGGTCTCCATCTGTACTGCGGCCGCCGTCTTGGTGGCCTCGGTGGCCACATTTCTCATGTTCACTCCCAGCCATATCGTGTCTGTCTCCAGTCCAGCGCTCAGGAGCTGGTAGTCTCCCAGCCCCTGGCGAGAGCCCGAGAAGAGAGGTCTCACGCCCCCCACGGTCTGCTGTCCCAGCTCGTCTGAGGGATTGATAATGATGCCTCTCTTCCCTTCCTTCTGGAGCTTCTGGGCTCGCTCGATTCGGCCTCCCAGCTCGTGCTCATACCCAGCTGCGATATCGATGATCTCCAGAGGATGACTGTCCTGGATATATCTCTGCATGAGGGCATTTCTCAGGAGGCTCTGGCCGTTAGCGATCTGGCTCGCGTACTCTCCCACTCCAGCATGATAGAGGCTCTCCATCTGCCCAAAGCAGCCAAACTGGACCACTGGCAAGAGCGGTGTCTCATCCTGGTAGTAGGGGTAAGAGTTTCCCTCCTGGGAGAAGATCTCTTCCAGCTTTGGCCCTGCCAGGATCCGAAAGGCGGGCTCTTCCTCCTCCAGGGTGTACCACAGCACCACGTGGCCAGCGCCCTCTGGGAGGCCTGATTCCTCTGGCATCTCTGGGATCAGTCCCCAGCTTGCCCTGTCGAGTAGCTCTGCGGAGGCTGGATCCAGCTGAGACTTGGCCTCCTCTCGACTGCGAAAGAGCAGGACGATGGCCATCTGTTGAGCATTTCGCTCTGTGGCATCTCCACGCAGAGAGTGCGCCCCAGTGGGAAAGCAGAGTCGACGCATGTGCCCTATGGAGAGGGAGACTCCCGCATCCGAATGAGGATCATCCTTCATGAGGAGAAAGGCATTACCCAGAAGGCTCATCCGATGATGGACTCCCTCTGGACCGTAGAGGATCTCGGTCAGTCGAAGACTCCTCAACAGCTGACTCAGTCCTGCCTCCAGTCCCAGACGCATAAGCCTCCTGAGTCCGATCTTGGACTCCAGAGAGGCCAGAGCCCTGGAGCCCTTGATCGTACCGTTCTCCTGTGTCAGCTCTGGGGCCACACGGGCCACCACCTCTGGATCTCGCTCCAGAAGCCGACTCATGAGTCCTTGGGTGATCTGCTCCAGATGACGCTGTTGGAGACGCAGATCCAGGCTGTAGAGCGGAGGCGAGATCTTCTCTGCCACCTTCTTCACGAGGCTGAAGACGAGCTTGCTCTCTACCACCTTTCCTCCTGGCATCTCCTGTGGCTGATCCACAGAGAGCCCTGCCCGATACTGATCTCTGACTCGCCTCCACTTTGGCTCTAGCTCTTCACGCAGGAGTGACTGGTGCTCAGCGATGAGCCCTGCAACGGCGGGATGGCGCTTCAGGTCTGGGGACGAGTCTTTCGTAGGCAGGTGAGCAGAACGAAGAGAACTGTTGAGTGGCATGGGTGTGGGTGTGATGTGTTCGCACTACAGCCCTTGGATTGCCAAGGTGTCAAGGAGTGGGGTAGAATGAGGGAGATATATCTCTCTGGCTCACATGGCAGGAATAGAAGTCATACACAACGGAGACGAACCTCAAAACTTTGAAAAAGCCACAGAACGCTTAGACCCAAAAGATCTGAAAGAAGCCAGGGAGGATCCAGATGGTCAAAGAGGGCTCGCAGAAATCGAAAAAGATCCCGCAGAGGATCATGAGGCTGCTGCAAAAAAAAGAGAGGAAGAAATAGCAAAAAGAGAGCAAGAAGCAGAGTTGAATCGTATAGACGAAGATGTAGCACTTGCCTCTGGCATGTTGGCCTACAAGCTGTCAGAAAATACAAATATGAAGCCGGAAGATCGGGAGAGATCAGCGAGGATGGCAAGTGTGATACTCGGGCCTGAAGACTTCCAACGAGTCCATAATCCGGAGCATCGAGCCAATGACTACGCAGAGGGGGGCTCTATGGATGGAAGAGCGATAGCCTAGCAGGAGCAGAAGAGAGTATGTTATACTCATAAGATCCCTCCTCACCCTCTTGCCTCGCCTCTCCTCTACCCTTCGGCGTATCCTCACTCATGAGGTCTTGCCTACAGATCCCAGATGGGTCTACTGGGCTAGCGTGTCCTGGATGGGCTTTTTGGCAGGGAGCATCCTCTTCTCCTTCTTCCAGACCCTGCCCCAGTGGGAGCAGACTCACGCCACCCTCTTCCACCGCCTGGACCTTCTGATCATCGGGATCTTTGGACTAGAGTATCTATTGAGACTTCTGTTTCTCCCCACCCCCTACGGATCAAGCCTCAGAGGAAGAATGCGTCATGCCTTCTCCCCACTCATGCTCCTGGACCTTCTGGCCTGGGCACCGAGTGCGGTGGCACTCGCCCTCTTTGGGACGACGCCTGGCTCACTCGCCTGGCTCCGAGCCCTCAGGCTCCTGAGACTGGTCCGATTCACCTCTGTTCTGGGCTATGACCGAGCCATACGACAGCTCTTCAGGGCCCTCAGACGAGAGTACAAAGGACTCGTGGCCTCGCTCTTGATCTTTTTTCTGATTCTCATTGTCTGTTCTGGGGCCATCTATCTGGCAGAATCCACCAGTCCAGAATCCCCCTTCACCAGCCTTCCTCTCTCCCTCTGGTGGTCGGTGGTCACGCTCACCACGGTGGGCTATGGTGACATGATCCCTCTCACACCTCTCGGGAAAGCGATTGGCGGTATGGTCTCTGCCTTGAGCGTGGTGGCACTCGCCCTTCCTACCGCCATACTGGGGGCAGCCTTCTACCGAGAGGTGACTCGTAGTCGAGACTTGAGGCTCCAGTTCTTCTCAGAAGAGCTGGAAGAGATGAACAGAGGAGTGGGAGATCTGGAGTCGCTCCTCCTAGACTTTGAACATCGGATGATGGATCGCTCCTCCCCAAAGATGACCGAACGAGAGGTAGGCCTCATAAAATCTCGCGCTGCACACCTCCTACAGATCCAGCAAGAGCGAATGCGCCTACTCCATGAGCGCATCAGCGCTGTCGAACACACCTAACCCCTGATCGTGAACTCACTCCTTCCCTATCTGGCACTCCCGCTTTCAGAGCTCCTCATGGTACTCGTGCTCTCTGCTGCACCCGTGATCCTCTGGATGGTGGCCATACGTCGTCCAGCCTTCCACCTTGGATGGTCAGCACTGGGAGCCTTTCTCATCGCGGCACTCTTCTCTCAGCTCTTCCAGCTCTTGCCTCCAGAATGGTTCCTCGGTGAGATCTTGTCTCGTATTGGAGCCTTTCTCCTTCTAGGCATAGCGATAGAATATGGGAAGAACTTCATTGTCCAGGTCACGGGCAGGGCAGTGGCTCGAAACTTTGATGATGTGCTGGATCTCTCTTTTTTAACCGCTCTTGGGTTTGTCTTTGGAGAGAGTCTGTACCAGCTCAGTGAGGCCTTCTTGCCTGGTGGAGAGTTCACCAGAGAGCCACTCTTTGGAATAGCGTACTACAGTGAAGTCGTCTTCTACCTGACTCCTGTTCACCTCTTTAGTAGTGGAATATTTGGGTTTTTTTATGGTCTGGGGCTCTTTGCCTCTGACGCTCTCCGTCGTCCGCCCTATATCAGTCCCCTTGCTCAAGGCTTCATAAAGATCCTCAGAAAAGCCATGACAGAGAGAACCGCCTACAGGATCTATCAGACACTGCTGGGGACACTCTACTCTGTCACTCCGTTTGCCCTCTTCTTCCTCATCTACAGCGGACAACCAAGCCTCCAGACCATCGTCACTGCTGTTGGACTCCCCTATCAGAGTATCGTTCTGGAGCTGAGTCTCATGCCAGTTTTTGCCCTTGGGTTCTTCTACCTGGGAACGATCCTCCTGTTCTCGAACCTGGATCGGATACGTCGTCATCGACGAGATGACCTACTACTGGGGGAAGAACATCATTCTGAGGAAAGAACATGATCCACTTTCTCTATCGTCATCGGCACAAGGTCTTCATCCTCTTTCTCATCGTCCTGAGCTTTGTCCTAACTGGAGACCCGAGAGGGTATCTCGGGGAACTCTGGGACTCTGGCTGGAGAGGAATGGGGGCGTATATACTGCTTCTGGCGTATGTCTACTACCTGGTGCGAGGAGGCGTCTTCATGCTCCGATGGTGGTATCACGAACGAAAGGTAGACGATCTGGTCTTCCTGGAGGTCTCGATCCCTAGAAATGACTCTCGAGCAGACTACGAGCGACGAGGAGAGAAGGACTTTCGGGAGAAAGTCCAGCAGATGGAACAGTTCTACCGAGCTCTCACGGAGCTCTCTGAGGTAAACCTCTGGAACATGCTCAATGCCTTGGTCTGGGACTTTGACAAGATCTCATTTGAGCTCGTACTGGAGGACCAGCAACTACGATTTGTCATTGTCGTAGACAAGTACTATCGCTCTATCGTGGAGAAGCAGGTCACCTCCTTCTACACTTCGGCAAACCTCGAGCCCACCCAGGGCGTCACCCTGAGCCGTCCTGGCTATCACGTGAACGGGTATTATCTCCACCTCCAGAATCCCTTCTGGTTCCCCGTGAAGTTCGTGCGAGAGCTGGAGAATGACCCTCTCAATGACGTGGCCAATGCCTTCTCTAAGGTGGCAGAGGACGAAAAAGCCGTCCTCCAGGTCATCGTCAATCCTCTCGCGGATCAGTCCTGGAGAAAAATCGCCCAGAAGAAGGCCGACAAATTCTTCAAGAGAGAGAAAGAGTGGCACATCCCGGTGCTCAGTCGAATCCCCATCATCGGCACACTCATAGACGTCTTCTTCGCCATCTTCTCTGGCAACACAGACCAGCTCTCCGGCCAGCACAATGCCCCAGGAGCCATGGGTGGAGACCCCTTCATCCGTATGGTCGCTGCGGAAGAAGAAGTGGCCAAACGAATGGGAGAGAAGGGTGGAGAGTTTGGGTTTCGTACCGTGGTGCGTATCCTCACCTCCGCTAAGACGGCGGAGCGATCGCACGACCTGCTCAACAGCATGATCGTGAGCATGTCAGTGTACAAGGACGGACTGAGCAACTGGTGGCAGAACAGACGAATCATCCCCATTGACGTGGTGAATAGTCCGCTCATACTGCACGGCTTCCTGAGGAGGCTTGGTCGATTCTCCCTGAGCAAGACCAGCATCCTCGTGCCCCAAGAGCTCGCAGCCCTCTACCACTTCCCAGACGGAAAGTACAATGACATCTCTATCATCAAATGGCTCCCCTACAAGGTCCTCCCTCCTCCTCCAGATGCACCAGACTCAGGCCTCCTCCTGGGAAATAACTTCTACCGAGGACAGAAGAGTCCGATCTATATGCACCACAAGGATCGATCCCGACACTTCTACATCATCGGTAAGTCCGGTACGGGTAAGTCCGCCCTCATCTCCAATATGGCCAGGCAAGACATCTCAGAGGGGCATGGCATCTGTGTCGTAGACCCTCATGGAGACCTGGTAGAAGACATCCTCCAGTACGTGCCAAAGGAGCGGGCTAAGGACGTCATCTACTTTGACCCGGCAGATGTCGACAGGCCCATGGGGCTCAACCTCCTAGAGGCCAATAGCCCCGAGGAGAAAGACAGAGCGAGCCTGGACGCGATGAATATCTTCCTGAAGCTCTTTGGAAATGAGATCTTCGGTCCCAGGATCCAGCACTACTTCCGTAATGGCTGTCTCACGCTCATGGACGACGAAGACGAAGGAGCCACGCTCATAGACCTCCCTCGACTCTTCACCGATGAAGACTACCAGAAGTACAAGGTCAGTAAGACCAAGAACACCGTCGTGAGGCAATTCTGGGAAAACGAAATCGCCAAAACAGGTGCCAGAGAGAAGGAGGAGATGATCCCCTACTTCAGCTCAAAATTTGGCCCCTTCGTGACCAATACCACGATGCGAAATATCATTGGTCAGCACAGCTCCGCCTTTGACCTAAGGCGTGTCATGGACGATGGAAAGATCCTCCTGGTGAACCTCTCAAAGGGGCGAATCGGCGACATCAATGCCCAGCTCCTCGGGCTCATCTTCGTGAATAAGATCTCTATGGCCGCTATGCAGAGGGCCGACATGCGAGAAGAAGATCGCAGAGACTTCTTCCTCTACGTGGACGAGTTCCAGAACTTCGCCACAGACGCCTTCGCAGACATCCTCTCAGAGGCTCGAAAGTACAAGCTCAATCTCACCATGGCACACCAGTATATCGCGCAGCTCCAGCAGACACAGAACTACGAAAAGCAGTCACAGCTCCGAGACGCCGTCTTCGGAAACGTGGGAACCATGATGAGCTTTCGCGTGGGAGCGGAGGACGCCGAATACCTGGAGAAGGAGTATACCCCCTACCTTACTCAGCAGGACATCATCGGTATCACGAACTATAAGGCCTACGCCAAGATCAACGTGAACAACTCCATGACCAAGCCCTTCTCCATGATGACCATCTGGGACACTCGTGGCAGAAATGCCGAAGCCGCAGAGCTCATCAAGCGCTACAGCCGACTCAAGTACGGCCGAAGGCGAGAGTTCGTGGACGAGGAGATCGAGGCCAGACTGGGGATCGTGGGGTAGCGAGGTGTTTTTTCATCAGTACACCTTCTGAGCTTTTGGGTAGAGCAGGTGTGCTATCTCTTCCTCCCTTCGAGCTGAGGCACTCTCACGATAAGGGGATAGGCTACTGGATGGTCCTCCATCATCATGGATGGAAACATTGTGGCAAGAACCTTTCTCCCCAGTGAAGCCCCCACCTTGCCATTCTTGCCAATAGGACAATCATAAGAAACCTGCCTCACCATGCCGAGTCCAAAGTCAACATCTTTATTCTGCCCCCTGTAATACCACTTTGTGATCTTCATGATCTCCTCCAGAAGAGGGGGCATGGGTGTATTACATTGTCTCGCAAGACCTATCAAGTCAGGCTTTCCAGATACACCGAGAGGGAGAATATCCAGAAAATTTCTTCGTACCTCAGTAAGATTATTGTCAAAAGAAGGATAAATTACACCGCTGGTTCCTCTTGATTTGAGAAGCATCTCCAGGTGGCCTCCCTTTACAGATTCTCGAGCAAAACCAAGGAAGGCTTGGAGATTTGGGTCTTCTATTCGATGGGGCATATCATCTCTGTAGCGCTCACCAGACAATCTAGCACTGACCGAAAAGAGGTCTATGCACTGAATCCTCCTCAGGTCTGGAATCGGACATTGCAGATCAGGGTGCTGACGCAAGTCGGGGTAGTCCGCACCAGGGATGAGTCCCACCCTTCCATTATTTTTCTCACTGAGGTGTTGCTCAAGCCATGGTCCAAAGAGGCCTGAGGCTACTACTGCACTTCCATCTAGGTCGTACTGAGATATATCGGGCAAACTCCTAAGCCCAAAGGCCTCTTCTGGGTTTTCGCCTATTCCTTTTTCATTCATCTCTGCTCAAAAAAGAGAAAGAATATTATAAGAGAAATATCTCTTTGTCAATCGATTTGGAGGTCTCCCTTATCCTGCCCCACATCATCTCTCATTTTTGGCAAATCCTTCTCCTTGAAGAGTCTTCATATATCTATATATAGTAGAGATTGTCCCTAAAAAGCACTATATGTAGTTTTTTTGGTGTTTTTCTTTTTTGCCTCCATGACCCAGCGACAGATCACCTTTGACCCAGAAAATGCGAGCTCCGCCATCGCGATCAATAACCGTCGGATCATCAATGGTCCAGACGACGGCCTCATGCAGGTCGCTCCGCTCAAGCATCCTTGGGGCTACGAACTCTTCAAGACCATGATCAAGAACACCTGGATGCCAGAAGAGGTAAACCTGGCCAAGGACGTAGAACAGTGGAAGGCCAAAGACGTGCTCACAGAGACAGAGCGATACGCCTACCTGCGAGGCCTGGCCTTTGCGAGTAATCTCGATGGCTTCCTCACAGAACACCTGACGCTGAACATGATGCGTCAGATCACCTCTCCAGAAGTCAAGATGGCCCTGTCTCGTCACTCCTTCGAGGAGGCGGTACACGTAGACAGCTATTCCTGTCTGGTAGAAGCACTCGGGCTGGATCCAGACGAGGTCTACACCCTCTACAAGCGTGACCAAGAGCTCTATGACAAGAACCAGCATATTCTCGACTCCGTCTCGGTCGTGAGCGAAGATACCTTCAAGACCGGAACTCTGGAGAACGACAGAGAATACCTCAAGGCGGTAGCCGCCAATATCGTGATGGAGGGGATCTATTTCTACAGCTTCTTCTTGCTCTTCTACGTGTTCAAGAGGAATAACAAAATGCCAGGCAGCGCAGAGATGATCCAGTTTATCAATCGTGATGAGGATATGCACCTCAGGGTCTTTACCAATATCTTCACCACCATCGTCGCCGAAAACCCCGAGATCATGACCCCAGAACTCAAGGAAGAGCTCACAGAGATGTTCCGAGTCGCTGGAGAGGAGGAAGTCGAGTGGGGGGTAAGCTGCCTACGAGGAGGTCTGCTGGGCCTAAATGATGAGAACCTGAAGCAGTACATCTACTTCCTGGTCGATACTCGACTCATGGGTATTGGCTTTGCCCCGATACATGGAGCGGAGAACCCCTTCCCCTGGATCGATGAGATGACTCAGAACAGCATGATCGAGACCAACTTCTTCGAGGGGACCGTGAGAGAGTACAGCTCTGGAGCCCTAGAGTGGTAGACTCGAACCAGCCTTCACACTGGAGCCAAAAGGCTCTGGCTTCGGTGTGGAATCTGGGCATCATGATAGTACCGTGCGGAGGGGTGGTCTGGATGTCAGGCATATCTCCTGTGAGTCTGGATGCAAGGCTCGTATTCCTCATGATCTTCGGCCTTGTCCACCTGCTTCCACATCTGTGGCAGGGGAAATGCTATGGCATGAGACTCATGGCACTCATATACGATAAGACTCCAACGTGGCCACAGCTCTTGGTCTATACCGTACTCTACACCCTGAGTGCTGCCACCCTGCTCTTCTGATCTAGGTTTCCTGGAGATCTATTCCTGGCGAATCTCCTCCTTCTGCACCTGCCAACATACCTCCTCACGGGGACAACACTGCATGGCTATCTCAGTGGTGGGATGATAACTGTCACCATGCCGTCAGTCGGCTGTACACAGGAGAGAACAAAGCCACTATGAGATCTCGTCCTCCTCTTCACTTATGATACCTTCAGGGGGTATCTCGTTTGACGGGGGAGGGGTCAATGAGAAATAATGAATCCTTCATCTTTCACATCCCAATGGAGAATCCGGAAAATAAGAACGAGGCGAAAGGAGAGACAAAAGGTTTCTGGCGTCTCTTTGACGCTGAACGAGAGGCCTTAGGAAAAGGTGTAAAGTTGCTGGGAAGAGGAGTAATGAGGGTAGTAGACTCTCGTCGTCTGAGGGTTGCCACTACAGCATCATTTCTGATTGGTGTGGGAGCAACAGCGATCGAGTGGAATGCTGATGACCGTGAGAGACAAAAAATGATGACAGAGCTCTTACAGGGGAAACTCATCTCAGAGAGACAAACAGCACTGGAGGGAGCCCTGAGGGCTCCAGGCACATTGGCCCAAGATCTTGCACCAGATGATCTTGAACAATGGCAGGCGCTCCTTCTTTCGGAAGTCCATGACGGAGAGATCCGGTGTCGGACAGGCAAACTTCCCACAGCAGAGGACATCCTGGGGAGGGCAGGGCTAGACGAATACTCTCTTGATGATGACTACCTCAAGAACCTTGTTCAATTTGTGAGAAATCAGCTTGGATTTGGCTATGGCTCTTCTTATGATGCTCGCATGGAGGCCCTGAGGGGGGATCTCGAAGACCGATTTGACGATGAATCAGTCAAGGCAGAAGTCATCGGCAACATCGTGCAGATCTGTCGCGATGCGGAAGAGGAAAAGATGCGATCTTTTCTCGATGAACTAGAAGCACGCTAGGGTCCGGCACGTTTCATATCTTTCAGTTGGCAGACTTCAGGAGATGTCCTGAGGCACCTGCCTTACCCAAAAAGCCTCATCACCCTCACAGCCATCCCCTGCAGTCCTCCACGAAGCCGACCCAGGATCTGTACGTATCGAGGATAGCGAGAGAGGTGATCTTCCATGAGTCTGAGCTGACTGCGATAGATCCTGGCAGAACGATCTGGGTCTCTGTGGAGGAAGTTCTGCACGTGTCCCCACATATCTCTGGGTCCTGAGAGGGCCGGAGTATAGGCTCGCGCCTGGTCTGCCAGTCGAGCTGTGTAGCCGGCCCTCCTGAGGCGTAGCGCGATATCCACATCCACCTTGTCCCACTCATACCGGAGCCCAAAGCCTCCGATCTCTCGCAGAGCCGAGACGCGATAGAGCACCGCAGCTGCGGAGAAGCCGAGAGGAGGGGCTACATCGTCATACTGCCCCGTATCCAGGCGACCGATTCCACGGTCATAGAAGACAAAGGCAGAGCTCATGAGCATTCCCGTGCTCTCCAGTGTCTCTGTCCTGTCACCTGTGTCGCGAACTCTCAGAGCCTTTGGCCCCACAGTAGCCACACGCTCATCCGTCATCCACCTGAGCATCTTCTCTAGGGCATAGGGGTCAGCGAGTGTCGCTTGAGGACTCAGACTCAGGATGAAATCTCTCTCTTGAGCCTGCTCAAGGGCGGTATTCAGGCCCGAAGCCAAGGTCAATCCAGAGAGCTCCTGTATCTGGACCTTTTCCTTCAGATTCTCTGGCAGTCGAGGCTCCAAGCCCTCTTCTGTCAGAATGAGGACTCGAATCTGGCTCAGACCTCTCTGGGTCTGTAGAGAGAGCAGTGCCTCATGGATCCTCTCCATCTGATGCTCGGACTCTACACAGAGTACAGCCCAGACACAGGCCTCGGGCTGACCCTCTGGTAAATCAGCTGTCTGGCCCTGGAGCCTACGTGCCAGGGCACTCGCGTAAAAGAAGTCTTCTGGCGTCCCAGCGTCACGCCACTCCCCACTGAGCTTGGTGGCGCGAAGAGTGCCCTGATCCAGGTACTGCTGGAGGACATCGGCGATCTCCAGCTCTCCGCGGACACTCAGAGAGACCTTACGAGCATAGGAGAAGACCTCCCTGTCAAAGAGGTAAAGCCCTGTTATGGCGTGCTCAGACTCTGGCTCCTGGGGCTTCTCTACGATCCTCCTGACCTGATCTCCCTCGAGCGTCGCCACTCCAAATCGCCTGGGGTCATCCACCCTCTTGGTAAAGATGTGGGCCCCCGTCTGGAAGCGTTGGGCGATCGTGGACAGGTCATCTGAGAAGAGGTTATCCCCTAGGATCACGGCCACATTCTCCCCGGCTGAGAAAGCCTCTGCGTAAGAGAGGGCATCTGCCACCCCCCCGTCGCCCCCCTCCTGCACCCGAAAGGTGAGATTCAGTCCCCACTCACGCCCACTCTTCAAGAGCTTTGCGAAGTCTCCTGCATGATTCTCTCCGCAGACGATCAGGATGTCCACGATCCCCATCTTCTGCAGGGTCTGCAGAGGGTAGTAGATCATCGGCTGGGTATAGATGGGGAGTAGGTGCTTATTCGTCACCCTGGTCGCAGGCCTCAGTCGAGAGCCCGTACCGCCGGCAAGAATGACGCCCTTGCGTATCATACAGACAGAGAACTGTCGGTCACTCTAGCACACACCCACAAAAATCTCACCAAAAAGCCACAAACAGTTGCACCAGCTCGCTCCCATGCCGTAGTATTATACACTGTCATCTTCCCATCTATGTCGGAATCGAACTACCAATCAGTACGAGGCATGCATGATCTCCTCCCCCAGGATCACGACTACTACACCCTCATCAAGAAGGCGGTCAGGCACCGCTGTCGTCAGTCGGGCCTGAGGCGTATCACCACTCCATACCTGGAAGAGGCCAGACTCTTTGAGCGGACCCTCGGACAAGACTCAGATGCCGCTAGCAAAGAGATGTATCGGGTCAACGTAGGAGATCACTCCTACGCCCTCAAGCCGGAGGGCACGGCAGGCGTCTGCAGGGCCTATATCGAGCAGGGCATGAGCTCTCTTCCTCAGCCTGTTCAGCTCTACTACCTCGAGCCTCACTTTCGTCATGATCGTCCTCAGAGAGGTCGATATCGACAGTTCTGGCAGGCGGGAGCCGAGATCTTGGGAGCCAGAGATGCCAGCATTGACGCCCAGCTGATCCTCCTGGCTCATAAGATCTTCCGAGATCTTGGGATCGAAGATCGCTTCACCCTGAAGATCAATACCATTGGCTCTATGGAAGAGCGAAATACCTACCAGCAAGCCCTCAAGGACTACTTCCTCCCAAAAATTCGCCAGCTCAGCCCAGAGAGTCAGGCTCGGGTGGAGAGGAATCCCCTACGAATCTTTGACAGTAAGGACGATGACGATCGAGCGATCGCTTCTCTCGCTCCCAGCTTCTCCGACTTCCTGGGAAAGGAGTCCCGAGAGTACTACCAGAAGGTATGCCACTACCTGGACACTCTCGGGATTCGGTACGAAGAAGACCCTCAGCTCGTACGAGGTCTGGACTACTACTGTGACACCGTTTTTGAGTTTATTGATGCTGACGGCATGAGCGTGGGAGGAGGAGGACGGTACGATGGACTCATTGGCATGATCGGAGGAGCAGACACTCCAGCCTGTGGCTGGGCACTCGGGATGGATCGCATGATCCTCCACCTGAAGGAAGCAGGCATCACTCCACCAACCAAAGACCAAGTTCAGATCTATGTCGCAGCCCTGGGAGAAAGCGCCAAATCCCTCGCGATGCAGATCATGAGCGATCTCCACGACGGAGGCATACACGCCGTAGGAGCCGTCGGAAAGGCCAGTATGCGCAGTCAGCTCAAGGCAGCTGACAAGGTAGAAGCTCGCTACACCCTCCTCCTCGGAGAGGTAGAGGTGCGAGAAGGCATCGCACTCCTTCGCAACATGGCAGAGGGAAAGCAGCATCGCATCCCCCTCGATGACATCGTGCAACAGATCAAGCAAATCACTCCAGACGAAGAGCTGGATACCTGGAGAGTGGGCGAGTAGTTCTCCACCCACCCTCAGGCATCTGATGCTACTAGTTCCTCTTTCTTTGGCGTTTCTCCCTTCTCTTTCTTCTGAGGAAGGAGGGCTCCTATCGACTTCTTCAGGCCTTCCATGAGTCCTCCTTCGGTTTCTATTTCGCTTCGGAGGCACTTGAGCTTTTCTCCCACGATTCTCCAGTAGGACTGAACCTGGAGCAGCTGCATGATGTGCTCTGGTCGTACCCTCTTCCCGAGGGTCAGCTCCACATCTCTCTGGTGCACGACTCGCACAGAGGTGATGTGGGCTTTTCGTGCCATGATCTTGAGATCAATGATTTTGAGCAGGTTTTTGGCTTCTTCTGGAAGGGCCCCATACTCTTCTGAGAGCTCATCCGAGAGAGACTCGAGCTCTTCTACGGTGGCAACAGAGGCTAGATCTTGGTAGGCCAAGATCTTCTCCTTGCTGTCGGCTATATAAGTGTTCGGGATGTAGGCTTCGATGGGAAGCTCTATGACGACGTCCTTCTCTTGCTCCATTCGTCTTGCCTTCTTGCCGGTTCGCATCTCTTCGATCGTCTGGTTCAGCAGTCGCAGAAAGTGTCCCACTCCCACGGTATTCACAGATCCGCTCTGACTCGCCCCCAAGATCTCACCAGCTCCACGGATCTCTAGGTCTCGCATAGCAATCTGAAAGCCGCTTCCTAGTTCTGTCGCCTCGATGATGGCTTTGAGACGTTTTTTGGCTTCGAGAGAGAGCTTTTGGCCTTGGTAGAGGAAGTGTGCATAGGCCTGGAGCTTCCCTCTTCCCACGCGACCTCTCAGCTGATAGAGCTGAGCCAGGCCAAATCGCTCTGCGTGCATCACGATGAGGGTATTCGCATTTGGCAGATCAATACCGTTTTCAATGATGGTGCTGCTCACGAGCACGTCGTACTCATGCTTCTTGAAGGCGACGATTCGCTTTTCGAGCTCTCCCGGATTGAGCTGACCATGTCCCACGACGACCCGAACATGGGGCATCATGTCTCGAATCTTTTGGGCCATGCTCTCTATGCTCTCTACCTTATTATACAGGACATAGATCTGCCCTCCTCGCTGAATCTCTCGCTCGATGCTCTCTGTCAGGACCCCATCACTGTACCGCCGCACCTCAGAGATGACAGGGAGTCTTCCCGGAGGAGGGGTCGTTATGGTGCTCATGTCTCGGAGCTTGTTCAGGGCAAAGTTCAGGGTTCGGGGGATGGGAGTGGCCGTCATCGTGAGGACATCGACGTTCTGGCGAAGAGCCTTCAGCTTTTCCTTCTGCTGAACGCCAAATCTCTGCTCCTCATCAATCACCACCAGACCCAAATCCTGAAACCCAACATCGGACTGCAGTAGGCGATGTGTCCCGATGATGACATCGATCTTCCCCTTCTTCAGGTCAGACAGTATGACCTTCTGCTCTGCGGGAGAGCGAAAGCGAGAGAGCATCTCCACTCGCACGTCAAACCGTTCCATCCTCCGCATGAAGCTGTCATAGTGCTGCTGAGTCAGGATCGTAACAGGCGTCACAACTGCTACCTGCCTTCCGGCTAGAACGGCCTTATAGGCTGCCCGCATCGCCACCTCAGTCTTCCCAAATCCTACATCTCCACACACCAGACGATCCATGGGCTTTGTGTCCTCCATGTCCTTCAGCACGTCTCGTATCGCCCCGATCTGACCGGGTGTCTCCTCATAGGGAAAGCCTTCTGAGAAGTCTCGCATTCGAGCGTCATCCCCTACGAGTGGTTTTTTCTTTGCTTTTTCTCGCTCTGCGTAGAGAGAGAGGAGTTCTGCCGCGATTTTTTCTGTTTCTTTTTTGGCTTTTTTCTGAATGTTTTTCCACTCTTCACTCCCCAGGCGATGCAGCTTTGGCTCGACTTCTTCTTCGTGGAGAAAGCGAGTCACCTTGTCCGCCTGATCAACGGGGACAAAGAGCTTGTCCCCTCTCGCGTAAGCGATCTCGAGGTACTCTCGATAGTTCCCATCTATGAGCTGCTCTGCCACACCCAGAAAGAGTCCGATACCGTGGTCAAGGTGGATCACATAGTCACCCATCTTCAAGCTGGTCAGAAGCTCTCTGTTGAGCTTTGCCAGGGACTTCTGTTGAGTGCTCCTCTGGAGCTGGAAGATCTCTCGATCGGTGAGAAACAGCATTCGACTCTCAGGCGACTGAAAGCTCGGGGGCACTGACTCCGCATGATCAGCACTCACCAGGAGTACCGCACCTTCCCGAGCCTCCTGAGAGGTCTGTATCCCTTCCTCGGAGAAGATGGCCTCTAGTTCATGGGTTCTCTTGGTGAAGATGACCACCCTCCACTCCTCTCTCAGCTTCGTGGTCAGATCTGAGAGGAGGTCTGAGAGCTGGTAGAACTTCAGAACAGAGAGAAATCGCATCTGGCGACACTCCGTCAGATCATCAGGAAAGGGGGTGAAGCGCAACATCTTTGCCTCAGAGTGCTCCACATAGGCCTCTGCAGACTCCTCTACATCATCCGTGATGATCAGGTCACCCTCTGAGAAAAACGCACCAAATCGCTCGTCTCCCCTGGGGAGCTCCCCAGGAGGGAGAAGGTATCGCTCACCCAGAGGGGTCATCTGTTTGTCCCGAGGGTCAAAGCTCCAGAGTCCTTCGACCTGGTCGTAGCTCATCTCTACCTTGATCGCCTGCTCAGAGCCATGAGGCAGGATATCCACGATGTCTCCACTTCGACGATACTCCCCTGGTGACAGGGTGGAGTCTGGATTCTGAGAGTACCGAAGCTTCATCAGGAGGTGTGAGAGCTCTAGGGGCGAGAGGGACTGGCCAAGTGAGATCTCTCGATGGTGCTCATGGAAGACTTCTTGTGTCGGAAATCGTTCATCTCTCTCATCCCCCTCCCAGAGCAGGAAGAGGTGCTTCTTCTCAGGATCATGGAGGCCCTGCATCCAGAGGCATTTTTCTAGGTCTCGAGTGCCCTGCTGGATCCTCGGTAGAATATGGAGTGACCACTCCTCTCCCAGAAAGAGCGGGAGCAGGGACTGCAGCTCGTAGACCTCATTTTTGTCATGTGTGAGGATGAGAATTCGCCTCACAGCACCATAGGCATCATCATCCCTGAGGAGCCTCTGAAGGAGTGAGAGCTTGGCCGAGACATTCGTCACTCCAGAGAGGGCCAGCTTCTGAGGAAGACCTGTCAGGACAGGAGCTACATCCCCCTCGGAAAAGAGGAGGGGGAGATGAGTCTCATAGGCAGAATCGTTGAGCATAAAATCAAAGAGCAAAAAGCCTTTCATCTGGACATATCACTGAGTTCCTCCCACAGAATCAGGGATTCTGCGTGATATATATGCTCCTCAGGAGCGACCAAATGATCCCTCAATATATAGAGGAATCAGAAGAAAAAGGCAAGAAAAAGGACCCAAAAAGAGTGTAAAGAAGAGAAGACCACCAGCCCCTCCTCAAGAGGCAACAGAGGCTCAAGTCATCACCTCGAGAAGCCCAGGGGTGACTCCTACTTCACCGTCACACTCTTGGCCAGGTTCCGAGGCTTGTCTGGATCTAGCCCCTTGTGCAGAGCTAGGAAATAAGAGAGAACCTGGATGGGAATGAGGTTCACGACTGGACTCATGATTCCAGCACTGGGAACACGAATCCAGATGTCAAAGACTTCTTGGTTCTCAGGCGCAATGCCTATCACCTTTGCCCCTCGAGCCTTCACCTCCATGGCATTGCTCAGGATCTCTGCCTTGCTCTGGGGGTCATCACTCACGAGTACGATACAAGGAGTCCCCTCTGAGATCATGGCAATGGGGCCATGCTTGAGCTCTCCTGCGGCAAAGCCTTCGGCATGGATATAGCTCACCTCCTGGATCTTGATGGCGGCTTCTCGAGCCATGGGAGCATTGGCTCCTCGTCCAATGATGAACATATCCGTCTCATCTCTGAGCTCGAGAGCCACCGACTCTACAAATTCTGTGAATCGAGGATTCAGAAGCTCATCAATCTGAGAGGAAAGCTGGGAAAGCAGCCTTCTACCCTCCTGAAGCCTTCCCACTGCTGCATGCGCCAGGAGCATGAGTACCGCCAGCTGGCTGGTCGTAGCCTTCGTGCTGGCCACAGCCTGTTCAGGCCCTGCCTTTATGTGGAGAGAGAAGTTGCTCATTCGAGCGATAGAGCTCCCTGGGACATTCACAATGCTCAGGATGCTGGCCCCATGCTCCTCGGCCACCTCTAGGGGCTCTATGACGTCAAGTGTCTCTCCGCTCTGAGAGATGGCGATCACCAGAGAGTCCTGAGTCAGGAAGCTCTGAAAAAGTGGGAACTCGCTTGCCACCGTGACATTGATATGACGACTGGCCACGTCGGCGAAGAAGTAGGCTCCAGCCTCTGCCACCTTATGAGCCGTTCCACAGCCGATAAGAAAGGTTCCCCTCGCACCACGAATGCGAGAGGCGATCTCTTGGAGCTCTGCCTCGTCTTGGTCTATGGCCTTTCGGACGGTTTCTTTTTGCTCCAGAATTTCTTTTATCATGAAGTGTTCGTGATCGCCCAGCGAGATGTCTTCCAGGCGAGTCTCTAGGAGAATCGTACGCTTCTCCAAGACAGCTCCATTGCTCACCAGTGTCACCAGAGGAGGCTCTCCAGGTCGCAAGAGGGCCATCTCCCCATCATCCAGGTAGTTCACACGATGAGTCCAACGCAGGAAGGCGGGCGTATCACTTGCGAGATAGATACATCCATCATCCCCTCTTCCCAGGATGAGTGGACACCCCTGCCTCAGGCCCACGATCTGACTCGTGGCCGTCTCCAGGGCCACGAAGGCAAATCGACCATGACATCGGCGAGAGACGGCCGTGCAAGCCTGTGACAGATCTGCCCCAGAACGCATCTCAAGAGCGATCATGTGTGGCAAAATCTCTGTATCTGTATCACTCTTGAGGGTGATGTTGTGCTTCTCCACCAGCTCTGTCCTGAGCTCTAGGAAGTTCTCGATGATGCCATTCATCACCACAGAGATAGATCCATCCATGCTCATATGAGGATGGGCATTCTCGACGGTGACGCCTCCATGCGTCGCCCAGCGAGTGTGTCCGATGGCTACGCCCTCGTGGGGAATGTCTTCTCGTAGGACTGCCTCTGAGATCTTCCCCGTGCCCTTCTGGACAGAGAGCCCCCCCTCTACCACGTGAGCAATTCCCCAGCTGTCGTATCCCCGATACTCCAGGCTCTTGAGTCCGTCTAGGGCGTCCTGTGCTGGGTTCTGATGCCCAGTAATGGCAATAATACCGCACATAAGTATGAGGAAAAGATATAGAACACACTACGTCTGAGAAGAAGGAGGGTCAAGAAAACGACCTCCTCTTCGCCCTCAGTCAGGACTAGTCAGCACCCTCTCCTCGGAGCAGCACCAGAGGGGTCCTCAGCAGGATCATGAGGTCCATCTGGGGGCTCCAGTGTTCCAGGTATCGCACGTCCAGCTCCAGCTCTCGCTCAAAGGAGAGGTCAGAACGACCACTCACCTGTGCCAAGCCCGTGATGCCAGGACGAATGCTCAGGGTGCGTCGCAACCTCGGAGTGATCTCTGAAACCTCATCTGGGAGGTGGGGCCTCGGCCCAATCAGGCTCATGTCTCCTGCGAAGACATTCCACAGCTGAGGCAGCTCATCCAGGGAAAATCGTCTCAGCACTCGACCAACTGGGGTCACCCTTGGGTCATTTTTGATCTTAAAAAAGGGGCCATCTCGATGACTTAGCTCTTGCAGCTGCTTCTTCTGAGCGTCTGCATCGGGGATCATCGTTCGCAGCTTCCAGAGAGCAAAAGGTCTCCCTCCCCTTCCCACACGGGTACTCTTGTAGAAAACAGGGCCTCTGTCCCAGAGCCAGATCCACACCCCCAGAATGAGAAGGGGGGGAAAGAGCAGGAGTAGGAGCAACAGAGAAGCACACAGGTCAAAAACCCTCTTCAGCACCCTCCCCCAACCGGCCAGACCCGCCACGTGCGGAGTCATGAGTGGGAGCCCATCTATCGTGTCCAGGTTCAGGTAGGAGTAAGATCGCCCTCCCAGTGGGGAGAGTCGCCACAGAAGAGCCTTCTCATAACACAGGTGTCGCATGGTGTCCTCAGATCCAAGCGAGAGCTCAGGACTCACACACCATACCTGGTGTGCTGATGGGGCAAGATCTATGGCCTCTTGGAGGTCTTGGGGACTGGCGCCTCCTTCATGCAGAATGTTCCACTCTGACTCCGAAGAGAGCGTCTGCCTCCATCGCCTCCGGTCGTCTTCGTCTCCGAGGAGGATGATCCCTGTTCGAAGTGAGGCAAATCGGCCCAAGAGGTATCGCTCCAGACTGATCAAAAGCCACCGAAAGCCAAAGCCCAGCACAGCCGTGAAGACCACAGCCTGCACCAGCATGACACGACTAAAGATCAGCTCATGATACACAAAAACCCAAAAGCTCACCTGCAGAGCACCCCAGAGCACACTGCTGAGAAACTGGTCCCACAGGGAAAGCTGACCACTGAGCGAGAAGAGGCGATAACGCCCGAGGATGAGCTGTAGGGCCACATACCCAAGAGCTCCCCATCCCGCCACCCAGAGCATATAGCTCGCAGGAGGGAGAAATGCTGGATCAAAAAAAGTCTGAACCCCCGGTATCAGGTCTGTCACAGGACGAATCATCCGTGCCAGCATCCAGGCACAGAAGGCTGCCAAAGCATCCGCCAGTGGGAGAAACAGTGGAAAGATGCCTCTCAGCACGGAAAGTTGAGAATATGCCCCACTATAGCACAGAGTCGGAGGGATTTCGATCACCGCCCCCTCTTACAGATACCATCTCGGGTTATATCCATGGTATAATGGAGGGTATCATAGCCTCTCCCCCCTCAGGGCATGCAGAATATCCTCTCACACTGGCTCCTCCAGATCAGTCGGCCATACCTCTGGACCTACACCATAGTCCCCTATGTCCTAGGCGTGATCTACGCACTGCCGATAGACCCCCTCACGCTCTATCGGATGGACTGGACCATGCCTATTATCATAGGGTTTCTCTTCCTCTATCCCATAAATCTCCTACAATATGGGATCAATGACCTCCACGACCGAGACACTGACAGCATCAATCCTCAGAAGATCTATACCCCTTCTCACAGGGCCATACTGCAGCAACCCGTCCTCCTCCAAGCCATCATCTGGGGAGTGAATCTGCTCTACGCACTTCTGCTCATCATCGTCGCACCAAACTCCATACTGGTGCTCTTCATGATCTACGTCTTGATCGCACTCTACTCCTACCCTCCCATGCGACTGAAGGCCAGGAATATCGCCGATGTAGTGACGGGATTCTCCCTCATTCTCCCGGCCTACATCGGCGGAACAGTCGTCACGGGTGAGATCTACTTTCCAGATATGCTCCTGCTCATGATAGGAGTCTTCCTAGGTGGAGCCCTCCGCCTGATGGCTTCTGTGCCAGACATACGGCCAGACACAGACGCAGGAATAGAGACCACGGCAGTCATACTCGGGAAAGACGTCTCAATGCTCCTCTGTGGAGCCTTTCACCTCATTGCAGCACTCCTGGGGCTGGCCGCAGCCCCCTGGTATCTCTGTATCCTCTGGGTGATCGGGTCATGGACCATTATCGGTATGGCATGGAGTCAGGACTCAGATGAGAAGATGGAGTTCTACGTGAGACTCATGCCATGGTTCTTTGCCCTTATGGGAGTGCTGCTTGGCACGATCGTCGTCATGGCAAAGTACTAATCTCTTGCATTTTTTTGGATTTCTGGGTACTCTAGATTTACATGAAGAAGTTCACCACTCCATCATCAGCCCCCTTCTCCTGGTCCTTCCAAGAAAACCAGGCCTGTTGTTCCTGTTGGTCATGATGAATCGGGCTTCCTAGAGCCCTGTGCGTCATGTACCACCCCTTCTGAAACCCCCATTATGGTGGGTTTCTTTTTTTTGTATGAGAGCAAGATATGAAGATCATTGGAATCGTAAGCGGGAAAAAAGAGACCTCCCACGGAAGAGCTGATGGAGCCTCTA
The DNA here is from genome assembly GCA_028566655.1 of Metis holothuriae. Lineage (NCBI taxonomy): Eukaryota > Metazoa > Arthropoda > Copepoda > Harpacticoida > Metidae > Metis > Metis holothuriae. The sequence goes on from JAOXNJ010202654.1 coordinate 40,974, forward strand.
CGTTCTATAGTCAATGCGTGCAAGAGCAGGGAGGTATCCCCATCCTCATCCCCGCTGGCTATGCCGATCCATCAGCCTACTCTCATCTCTATGACGCCCTCTTACTCACGGGCTGTGACTGGGACATCTCCCCGGAACTCTATGGCGAGATCCCGGCTGGCAGTCGGAAGAGTGACCTTCAGCGAGATCTCTGGGAGAGGGAGGTCATCAGAGAGACCCTCTCTCAGGGTAAAAAAATCCTCGGAATCTGCCGAGGCATGCAGATGCTCCACGTGGCAGATGGAGGGCGACTCATCCAAGACCTCTCCTCTCATCTGGATCACGAGATCTCCGACCTCTCTCGAGAGGCTCACTCTCTCTCCCTGCACAGCTCCCTTCACCTCAGAGGCAGGGAACACTACCTGGTAAACTCTTACCACCATCAGGCCATAGCTCAGCCCACAGAGAACTATCGAGTCATTGCCAGGGCTCCCGATGGAACCATAGAAGGTATCGAGTCTGAGCAGGCTATCGGAGTGCAGTGGCATCCAGAAAGACTCCCAGAAGACCCCCTCACGCAGGAGCTCTTCCGATGGCTCTCTTCTGAAGGATAGATCGAGAGGACTAGAGTCTCTGAAGGACCCTGTCTCTCCTGAGCTGAATACTGATCATGATCTCTAGCACTTCCCTCTGGGAGAGAAGCTGCCAGAGTGGTATCAGCTGGGACTTTGCCTCGTCTCTCTCACGCCTCATGCGTGAGACTTCATCTGTCAGCCCTCTCACGCTTTGTGAGAGGGAGGAAAGCATCTTCAGAAGCTCTGGAGGAGTGGCGTTTACCTGATAGTTCAGGAGAGGGTCTCCTTTTTGGCTGGTTCGGGAGGGAGGGGGTGTGCGAGTACCTGGCTTCTCTGCTTCCTCATCAGAAAAAACCATACTCAATACTTCATAGGGTATGAGCTTCTGCCTGCCATTGATTTGGACTTTTTCCTCTGGGATTTCCCCAGCACGAATCTTTCGGGAGATCGTCCTCTCGGAGACCGAGAACTCCCTAGCAGCTTCGGCGATGGTGAGTAATCGCTCCGACATACGATCTCAATGAGAGAGTGTAAAAGCAAAAAGCCAGAGAGGACGAGAGCTAGGACTAGTAGCGAGCAAAGTGCGCAAAGGCCCTGTTCGCCTTGGCCATCTGCTTGACTGATTCCTTCTTCTTAAAGGCAGCACCCTGATCAAGGGTGGCATCCAAGATCTCACGTCCTAGACGTTGGTACATAGGCATACCCTTTCGAGCTCGGGCAGCTGTGAGCATCCAGCGAATGGCGAGTGTCTCCTGACGAGAAGGGCGAACCTCAACTGGTATCTGGTAGACCGCTCCTCCTACACGCCTTGGGCGAACTTCGATGTTTGGCATAACATTTCTGAGGGCAAACTCAAAGACCTCCATAGGATTCTTCTCTGGCTGCTGTTCCTCTAGAAAAGAAAGAGTATCGCGAAAAATTCTACGAGCCAGATGCTTCTTGCCGTCGAGCATGAGGGCGTTAATAAATTTTTCCGTGAGGACATTGCTGTCAGCTGGAACGAAGGTGGCTTTTTTTTGGGCCATGGTGAAGAGAGATCAGAAAAGAAATAAAGACCTAGGACTTAGGCTTCTTGGCTCCGTAGAGAGAGCGACCACGTCGCCTCTTCTGCACGCCATCGGTATCAAGTGCACCACGAACAATGTGGTAGCGAACACCCGGAAGGTCCTTCACCCTTCCTCCGCGTACGAGGACTACAGAGTGCTCCTGGAGGTTGTGACCCTCACCCATGATGTAGGCATTCACCTCTTCTCCATTCGTCAGTCGTACACGAGCCACCTTACGCAGAGCCGAGTTTGGCTTCTTGGGAGTCATGGTGGTCACCTTGATACAGACCCCACGACGAGCAGGAGCCCCCTTGCGGGTTTCCTTGTAGGTGTTCTTCAGAGAATTGTGATGAATCTGGAGAGCAGGAGACTTACTCTTGCGAGTCATGAGCTTTCGAGGCTTGCGGATCAACTGGTTGATCGTAGGCATACGGACGGGAAAGAAAAAGGAAAATTCCAGGAGAAAAAGCAGTTCTTCGTCACTCATAGGACACCCCATGAGAAAAAAGTGCTTCCAGATTCTGACAAAAACAGAGCATCTCGTCAAGTAAGTTCCCTCTAAGGCCTCTCTCTCAACTCAAAAGAAGGGATGAAGGAGGACTAGAGGGAAGAAGAATGGAGGGGGGGTCTCGAGCCAAAGTACCCTTGCGAATCCAGAGCAGAAAAGCGTATAATAGAGGCGTATACTTGCCCACGAGGAGATCCTTCGGCAAGCTCATTTCCTACAACACGACTTCCCTCCATGGCTCTTCATCACACCACACCACAGTCCTCCTCTCAGGCTCGCACTGATGACACTCAGAGGGTCCAGCTCCCCCAAGAGGAAGACAGAGCCCTCCGCCCTCAAGAGCTCAGAGACTTCGTGGGACAGCGAGAGCTCAAGGAATCTCTCTCTGTCGTACTGGAGGCCAGTGCGCTCAGGTCTGAGCCTGCACCTCATATCCTCTTTCATGGTCCTCCAGGGCTCGGGAAGACCACCCTCTCACGCATTATCGCAGAGCAAATGGGGGCCAACTTTCGCATTACTAGTGGGGCCAGTATAGAGAAAACTGGCGATCTCGCCGCAATCGTGAGCTCCCTGGAGGAGGGCGATGTCCTCTTCCTAGACGAGATCCACCGCCTCAAAAGACCCCTTGAGGAGATGCTTTACCCTGTTATGGAGGATTTTGCACTGGATATCGTAGTCGGAAGTGGCCCCAGCGCTCGAAGTCTTCGCCTTGACATTCCCCGATTCACCCTCGTTGCCGCCACAACCAGGCTCAATGCTATCAGCAACCCGCTTCGAGATCGATTCCAAGAGCAGTTCAGGCTTCGCCCCTATGAGCCAGAAGAGATCCAGAGCCTCCTCAATAGAAATGCAAAGCTGCTCGACATCTCTCTCAGCCCAGAAGCCAGCGAGACCCTCGCCTGGGCTTCACGCGGCACGCCGCGCATCGCCAACAGACTTCTTCGTCGCATGAGAGACATCTCCACCGTCCAGAAGATTCATCAGCTAGATATCGACCATGTCCGCTCCGCCTTCGGATATATGGGCATCGACGAAACAGGGCTCACGGAGACTGACAGGGACATCCTCCAGCTGCTCACTACCGGATACAGCAGTGCACCTGTCGGGCTAAAAACCCTCAGCGCTGCCCTCCACGAAGAACCAGAAACCCTAGAAGACGTCTACGAGCCATACCTCATACGCATGGGGTATATTCAGCGGACGCCACAAGGGCGAATAGCCCTCCCCAAGGCCTATCAGCACCTCTCAATGGATGTTCCTCAGAGCTTCCAACAGACACCACCAGCCCAACTCTTCTCAGACCCCTCATGACCCACTTCTCCTATCTCGCATTGAACGCGGCACACCAGAGGGAGAACGGCCTCCTGGAGGCTGATTCAGAGCCAAAGGCTCGTGAGATGCTCCAGGCCAAGGGTCTCATTCCCCTCTCCCTCGTCCCGCTCGAAGTTCCAGGTGATGCCCTCACTCCTGACCAGGCAACCCATCCAGAGCCAGAGGAGATCGTCACCTCAGACCAGGAGGCCTCTTCGCCGTCTTTTTTGCAGTACAGCTTTGAGGCTACAGACGCAGAAGGAGACACAGTGACGGGCCAGATAGAAGCCTTCAATGAGAGAGTCGCCCAGGAGGCACTCGCCTCACAGCACCAGCTCACAAACATCACTCTCACTCTCGAGTCCGACGCACAGGACCCCTCTACTAAGATCACAGACCCTGCTCGCGCCTTTGCAAAGCCAAGGGTCTCGGTGGTCGGTTCCCAGGAACAGGGAAGTAATGTGTCTAATCCAGAGCCTACACCCTCCTCCTTCCAGCCTGATCTAGAAGTCTCAGAGTCACAAGACCCCATCCTCGATACTCCTCAGGCATCGACCGATCTTCAGGACTCGGATCTTCAAGACTCATGGAATGCCTCTCAGGAGTCTCTCATCCCCCCTGAGTCGCAGAGGAATCAAACAGAATCATTCTTCGTAAACACTCCTCAAGAGAACACCTCTCTACCAGAGGTGGAGCATGTCTCTGACTACGAGCACTTCATACGAGAGATACGTATCATCTTTGGGTTCATGCTGGCTTCCTACTCTACCTATATGGCCATCGCCCTCGTGCTAGCGGTGACCCTCAGTGGCATCAGTGATGTGCGTATTTTTGCCCTGAATATCCTGGTCCATCCTCTCTCTCACCTACTCATCGGTGGATTCTTCTGTGTCTATGCCACGCTCACACTGCTCATACGTCTCCGGCTCTATAGTGGCTCTGCCCTGCTCTTTGGAGGAGGGTTCTGCCTCATGCTCACCCTCCTGATAGCGGCCCTCTAGGACAAAGCCAAAAGCCTCGTTCACGCTTACGCCTAAAGCCCCTCTCAGAAGCCATTGCACTTCACTCGTGAAACAGGTTATGATGGGTTCATCTTCTGAGCTTGGCATGCCACAAGCCCTCACAGAGACGGAAATACGAAACCTGATAACACAGGTGCAGTCTGGAGATCTTCAGGCTTTCTCCGCTGTGTATGATGAGCTCTTGCCAAAGGTGTATCGCTACTATATGAGTCGAGTTCGTCGTCCAGAAGAGGCAGAAGAGCTCACCAGTGAAGCCTTCCTAAAAATCATAAAAGGCATTAAGAGCTACTCTGCCACCGGAAAGGTTCCCTTTGCTGCATGGGTCTTTCGCATTGTCAAAAATCTTCTCATTGACCACTATCGTCGACACAAAGATGTCTATGAGCTCTCAGAGGAGTCTGCAGTAGAAGACCCCCACGCCCGTAGCTCAGCAGAAGCCAACCAATTCCTCTCTCGAGCTCTCATCGTTAAGGCCCTAGACCAGCTCCCTCAGATGCAGTCAGAAGCCATCTCACTCAAATATCTTTCTGAGCTCACGAATGCCGAGATCGCACAGACCCTCCAGAAGAGTGAAACAGCGGTCAGAATCCTTCTGAGTAGAGGACTCAAGAGGCTCTCCGTCGTCCTGGAAGACATGGGGGCTGACAGGGCTCTTCTTGGTGAGACCCCTTCATGAAACGAGCACACCTCATCGGGATCATGGGGAGCGGCATGCAGGGACTCGTCCCTATCCTGGAGCAGGAAGGCTGGACTGTGAGTGGCAGTGATAGCCAGGGGATCCAGGTGATCGAGGAGGCCTTCCCATCGATCAAGGCCTATGATGAGAGTGACACGGAGGCCCTCATGGGAGTCCAACAAGTCATAGCCTCTGCTGCCATACCCCACTCTCACCCTCAGTACGAATCCGCACTCAGGGGTGATCTCCCTATCTCCTCCTACACCCAATTCTTGGGCTCTCTCTCTGAGTCTCGCTCTACCTATGCCGTCGCTGGGACACATGGAAAGACCACCACTACCGCCATGCTCTCCCAGGCCTTACTCGCCAGTCGTAGGGACCCCATGGCCATCTTGGGCTCTGGCGTTCCCGCCTGGAACTATGCCCATGTTCATGTCGGTACAGATCCAGCCTTTGTGGTGGAGGCGTGCGAGTTTCAGAAGGGTTTTCTTGATCTCAGTGTAGACCTTCTGATCATCACTAATATCGACTACGATCACGCTGACACCTATCCCACTCCCGAGTCCTATGAACAGGCGTACAGAGACCTCCTCTCTCAGATGTCTCCGGAGAGTCACTGTGTGGCCTTTCCCAGTGAAAGCTTCTTGCGAGTGAAGGAGGACTACCAGGGAACTTGGTATGATGCTCGTGAGTCTCTCTCAACTGTTCCCTCGCTTCCCATTCCTGGAGAACACCTGCGTCAGGATGCCGCACTCGTGATGACAGCCTGCCAGCTCCTCGGCTGTGACATGCAGGCTGTGAGCCAGAGTCTCTCTTCCTATCAGGGGACACAGAGGAGGTTTGAGTTCTATGGAGAGAGGTCGGGGATTCGGTATTATGACGACTATGCTCACCATCCCACAGAGATACGGGCCACCCTGGAGTCTCTCAGGCTTCTGGATCCTGAGGCACACCTCACCATTGTCTTTCAGCCGCATCAGATACGGAGGACTCTGGATTTTTTGGGAGAGTTTGCAGAGGCCCTCTCCCAAGCAGACAGTGTCCGCATCATTGATGTCTACGCGGTCAGAGGGGAGGACCAGGAGCAGTCGGACCCTGTAAGCCGTCAGCTCGCTCAAGAAATCCAGTCCAGAGGACATGCGGACACTCTGGCCCTGGGGGCACTAGATTCCATCTCGCCAGAATCTCTGGACTCAGGACTACCAGGAGGAATTCTCATGACCATGGGGGCAGGACCTGTTCACACCCTCCTGCAAGAGCTCTTCTCAGACTGATCTCTCAGCCCCCTCCTCATCAGACCTCTGAGCCAGAGAGAGGCCAATGAGTATTACCGCACTATAGGCCACTACAGCGCTCTCCCAGGTGTGTAGGAAGAGAGCTGCCATGCTGAGTCCCACGAGACTCAGGCCCAGACCCTGCGAGAGAGAGTTTCGAGAGACAAACAACTGCACCAAAAGTACCAGAATAATGACCAAAAACAGCACAAAGCCCATCACTCCACTCTCCAGTCCTACTTGCAGATACCAGCTTTCTGGAAGAAAACCTGTTTCGCCTGGGGCCGAGAATCGTGCAGAGGCAGGACCAGCATCTCCCAGCCCCAGACCCAGAGGATAGGCCAGAATCGTGCTCACCCCATCCTGCATCCTCTCCCAGTGCCCCTGGGTACTGCTTGGACGGAGGAAGATATTCCAGAAGAACTCTCCCTGATACACCCTCACCCAGGCCAGAAGACCGATCACTATGGGAGACCCCAGACTCATAATCGGGGAAAAAGACCCCCTCCACCACTGGGACTGACTCCATACCAGAAGGCCAAGAGCAATGGCCAAAGCCGCTATGCCTCCTGGCATCTGCCAAGCATTCAGCCACCAGGAACCGAAGAAAGCTGGCAGGACTATGACCATCAAGCCCACAAGACTCCAGAATAGAAACAGCAGAGAAGCTCTCTTGTTCTGACTCTCGAGCACAAAGGTCACCACTCCCGCCATCATGAGTCCAATCAGGGCACTACGACTCCACGTCAGTAGGAGAAGCAGCATGCCCAGCCCCATGAGCACCACAAGGCTCCACTGCCTCAGACTCAGAAAGCTCCACGCCCTCGCCCTCAAGAGCCCATACACTACTCCGATCAGGATCAGCATCAGGGCGCCAAACTGGTTGGGACCAGAGAGCGTGCCCTGTAGTCGGCAGAACTCCTCATGGGTGATCGCATTCTCGATCTTGTGGCAGTAAGAGAGAGTGCCAGCGTTCAGGTGTGCCTCAGTGTCTCCGTACACCGGCAGATACCCTACTCGTGTCAGAACATCTTCTGGCAGGACAAAAGACTGGAGCAAGGCCAAGAAAACCACACCAACCATGCTCATCATCCAGAGTCGTATCAGAGAGCTTCTCTGGACCATGGAGAAAGGTATCCAGGAGACAACAAGAAGAAGCAGGAGGAAAAAAATACCATACTTCACGCCCCAGGCCACCTGTGCCAGATTCTCCGGAAATCCCTCTCCCGTGAGCCACAGCCCCGTCAGCACAGAGAGTACACTATAGCCGATGATCAGAAGGCTCAGAGGCCTCATGATGAGGCCCCACTTTCCATGCACAAAAAGCGTCCCAATACCGCCTATCAGTATCACGAGGAAGAGTACCAGCTCCTTCCAGGCGCTCCACAGTCCGGACTCCACTCCCGAGAAGGCATTGAGCATCGTGCTCAGAAGAGGATTCCAAGGCAGGAGCACCACTACAGGAATCAAGAGCCAATAGCACCAGCGTATCCAGCCTTCATTCATGCAGATGGGGGCAAGTGCCAGTGATTCCTGAGAGATCGCTCCGTTCCAATATGGATACGAGCAAACTCTTGGCATTGTTCGCAGCGGAGTTTTTGGGTTTGTTGTTTTTTGGTAGTGCTGAGTACTGGCTTCACCTGGACAAAGGCTTCGCAGGGCTGACAGTAGAATCGTACCTGGTCATCAGGGAGCTCCTCCTCTGTGAGGAGCCTTGGTGTCAGGTTGTAGGCCAGAGAAAGGTCGAGAGATGACTCGTCCACTGCCTCCTTGAGGGTATTGTCAGCGTAGTCTTGGGAAGTGGACATGTGGCCTGGGAGAGTCTTTGGCCAGTATGCCCAAAAACTTTCCTTGGGTCTACACCCTCTCTCCTCCCTGGGAAGAGGACTGAGAACTATGCCTCCAGCCTTCCACGATCTTTCATGGCCTGCTCTATGCGAACAATCCCTAGGCCAAAGGCGGCCATGCGAGGAGAGACCCCTTTCTCTTCTGCCAGGTTGAGGACTTCTGAGGTGGCTTTTTGCATTCGGGTTCTGAGCTCTCCACGAACACGAAGCTCCTCCCACTGCTCCCCAGAGCGATTCTGCATCCACTCAAAGGCGCTCACGGTCACTCCTCCAGCATTCACCAGGATATCTGGTAGCACTATGACTCCTGATTCCTCGAGTATGGCATCTGCCTTCAGGCTCACAGGTCCGTTGGCCAGTTCGTGGATGATCTTGGCCTGTATGCCTCCTGCATTCTCCTCTGTCACGACTCCGTCTATGGCTGCTAGTGCCAAGATATCACACGGCTCTAGGATCATCTCTTCATTGGTGACAAGTCGAATGCCTGCTTCCTGCTGTCGCTCTTCGGACGCAAAGTACCGCGCAAAGCTCCTGGCCTCTGCTCGATAGCGAGTGAGATCTTCATACCGAAGTCCCTGACCCGTCGTATCAATAATTCCAGCAGAGCTGTCACTCACCGCTGTCACCATGGCTCCGGCAGACTCTAGAGCACGGGCAAAGTAGGATCCAGCATTTCCAAACCCCTGGACGATACATCGCTTCTCAGAGATCTCCTCACCCCTTCTCCCCAGATAGGTCTCCAGGACGTCATAGGCCCCATCAGAGGTGGCCGTCCCCCTGCCCAGACTCCCTCCGAGGGAGAGAGGCTTTCCGGTGATGAAGCCAGGACTCTTGTATCCGAGAGTCTTCTCGTGAGCTTCTAGCATCACGCCCATGAGGCCTGGATTCGTGGCTACGTCTGGAGCTGGGACGTCTTGGTTCACCCCAAAAAATCCTTCCTTGGTTCCCCAGGTGGCATACGCGGCTGCTACTCGATTCAGCTCAGCCTGAGAGTGGGCCTTTGCGTCGATCTGGACTCCGCCCTTGCCTCCGCCCAGAGGGAGATTCACAACAGCACACTTGAGAGACATGAGGCTTGCCAGTGCCATGACCTCCTGCTCATCCGCCAAGGGATGAAAGCGAATGCCTCCCTTATATGGGCCTCGTGCGGAGTTATGCTGAACTCGAAAGGCGGAGAACTCCTTCTCAGATCCGTCATCCATCTTCACAGAGAGGGTGGTGGTGTGGATGTTTTCTGGAGTGTTCAGGGCCTCTAGGAGTCCTACCGAGAGAGGATGAAGAGTGTGAAGCTGGGCAACATTTGCCTGAAAATTCTGGTAGGGTGAGAACATGGTGTTAGAGGCAAGAGAAAAACGTGTATCTACTCTATGCCAGTTCTTTTCTTCTCACAACCTAAATGCAAAAAATCATTCTCCTGATCGCCTGGATCACATTCATCATCCTGACCTATGCCTGGATGCGATCTGTGGGAGCTCTCCCCGTCTATGATATTCCTCTGACGGCGTATCCCTCCTTCCTGCAGGAGCAGGTAGCCACCCTTGGAGCCATTGCTCCGTTGGTCTACATTCTGGGCTATACCGTTCGTCCTATTATCCTCTTTCCAGCCACCGTCTTTACGGCTTTGGCTGGGCTGCTCTTTGGCCCTTATTGGGGGTTTCTCTTCGCTTTCATAGGAGAGAACTTCTCTGCCAGCTTGGCATACTGGATCGGTCGATACCTAGGGCCAGATGCCCTCGGTGGCGAGTCTGCCAGCTCTGGACGAGTCCAGAAAACGATAGAGTATCTGAGAGATAGAGGCTTTGTCACAGTGCTGATGATGAGACTTCTGTACTTTCCCTTTGACTTTACAAACTACATCTGTGGCATTGCCAAGATCTCCTGGGGGCAGTACGCCCTTGCCACCGCGCTTGGCATCATTCCTGGACTCACCGTCTTTCTCCTGATAGGGAGCGCCATTGGCACTGAGAACACGAACACCACCTTCTACATGCTGGGGCTCTCCGCTGCGATCTTCGTCCTGAGCCTCATACTCAGTCGCTCTCTCCAGAGGCGACACCAGGGCCTCACTGAGCTCAAGGAAGAGGCATGATCGTGCCCCAGAGAAGGGTGGATCAGTCAGCAGCCTCGTTTCGCTCTCGTAGATGAGAGAAGAATCGGTCACGATACACCCGACTCTCCTGTGGCTCGATCTGGTGGGCATACTTGGCTCCACTCTTGGTGTCATATCGACTCTTCACCGGAGAAGAAAGCGTCTGAAAAGCCAGCTGACAAATACTCATCCCCGGATAGAGCACGATCGGCATACGATTGATATTTGCGATCTCCAGAGTGATCGTCCCACAGAAGCCAGAGTCGATAAATCCGGCGGTGCTGTGAACGATGATGCCCAGCCTGCCGAGGCTACTCCTTCCTTCCACTCTGGCTACCAGAGAGGAGCCTATAGTCACCTTCTCATAGGTCGCACCGAGTACGAACTCTCCAGGCTGAATGATGAATCCGTCATCGGGCTCCACCTCTATCATCTCTGTCAGATTCATGTCATCTTCCATCCTCAGAGGATCCAGCACTGGGTGGCGACTGTGTCGATAAATCCGAAAGTGATGCCCAAGTCTTAGGTCCACACTGCTGGTTCCTATGTATTCTTGCATATCTGCCCCATCTGGAGCCTCAAGCAGGATCTCGAGGTCCAGGAGAGCTTTTTTGATATCTTGGTCAGAGAGAATCATGAAGTCTGAATGAGAATATGAGCTATTATCCCAAGAGATTTTGCCTTTGGCAAGATGAGAGAGTTGAGAAAGTGTGAGGATCTGTTCTATATTTTCAGCTTGCTTCTTCCTCTCTCTCCTCGCCACCGTGAGCGAAAAAAAACCCTCCTCATCATCCTCTATTTCCGACTCTATTTTGGATCATCTGAACTCAGAAGAGGGATTTCTGAAGAGTCTTCTCCAGGATCTCTCTGGAGCTCAGAAGGTGGCGCTCATCGCTCATCGCAGTCCAGATGGAGATGCGGTGGGAAGCGTTTTGGGCTTTTCTCGAGTGCTTCAGCAGCAGTTTCCGTCCCTCTCTCTCGATCATATCTGCTGTGACCCACTCCCGAGAGATCTCCTCTTCCTGCACGGAAGCCACACCTTTCAGGCCAGCCTCAGGCCTCATGAGTATGACCTCATCATCTTTTTGGACGTAGCTATAGAGCGACAGACGGGCCTCGAAGAGTCCACGCCCTCGCTCTTCTCCTCAGGGAGGCCCCCCACCTATGTCATAGATCATCACATCAGCAATAGCCTCTTTGGGGATCAGAACCTCGTTGTTCCCTCAGCTGCCAGCACCACCTCCCTCCTCTGGGAGATCACCAAGCACTATGGCTGGAAGGTAGACCCCATCGCCGCCACGGCTCTCCTCACAGGACTCCTCACAGACACTGGGGGCCTCCAGCATAGTAATGCCGATTCTCAGGCTCTGAGAGCCTCGGCAGAGCTCATCAGACTCGGAGCCCAGAACAAAACCATACAGTCCGAACTCTTCCAGAAAAAATCTCTGAGCACCCTTCGTCTCTGGGGAGCGATCTGGAAGCGGATCCACAGAACCCCGGAGAATGTCATCATGAGCTACGTCACAGAAGCAGACGTGAAGAGGGTAGGGGCGAATAACTCAGATATTTCTGGGGCTATCGACTACATGAACATGATACCAGCGGCCTACTCACTCCTCCTCTCTGAGCGAGGCAACACCGTAAAGGGGAGCATCAGGACTCAGCAACCACACATAGATGTGAACGAAGTCGCCAAGAAGGTGGGGGGAGGGGGTCACCCCAAGGCCGCAGGCTTCACCCTCCCTGGAAAGCTCGCCTGGGACCACCGCTACCGAATCTCCCAGGTCGTCTCATGAGGACTATAGCTCGCTGCAAATGGGCAGAGGATGAGCCAGAGAAGACCTATCACGACACTCAGTGGGGCACGGATGTGAAGCCAACAGAAACAACTCTCCTCGAGTATCTCACGCTCGAGAGCGCACAGGCCGGCCTCTCCTGGAGGACCATCCTCCTGAAGAGGGGTGGATATCTTGAGCTCTACCGGGGCTTTCGGCCAGAAGTCGTGGCCAGTATGACAGAGGCAGACGTGCAGAGACTCGTAGAAGATGCCAGAATCGTCAGACACAGGGGGAAGATAGAGGCCAGCATCCAGAATGCTCGTGTGTTCTGTCAGATCGCTCAGGAGTATGGCAGCTTCTGGGAGTATCTCATGACCTTCACGGAAGGGAAGAGGATCGTCAACATGCCCCAAGATCCATCAGAAGTGCCCTCATCCTCGCCCCTCAGTGATACCATCGCAAAAGACCTGAAGTCAAAAGGTATGAAATTTGTCGGAAGTACGATTCTCTACTCCTTCCTACAGGCCATAGGCATCGTGGACGATCACGAAATTGGGTGCCCCTTTAAGTCCTACTCCACAGCCTACAGATCCTGAAGGCAACCTGAACACATCTGTCGACACTCAGAACAGATCCCCTTTATAATAGAGGGATTTTTTCGATTTATGCAGACACACCAAAACACAGATAAAAACAAAAAAAATATTCCAAAAAACCCAAAAACCACACCACCAAAAAAACAAAACCATAACAGACACCTCAAGGCTACCGTCATGGCAGGGCTGGCACTCATGCTCGTCGCAGGACTGTCTTCCAATCAGACCATGGATACATCGGGCTTCATGGTGAGCACCCTCGGCCCTACAAATCTCACAGATGAGACCTCCTCTCAGGAGACTCAAGAAGAGGTCACAAATCAGACCCAGGAGGCAGCTGCCCACACAGAGCAGAATCAGAGTGCAAATGTCAGTGGCGGAACCAGCATTGACTCGTCTGATAACTCCAATGACGAAGTCACCGTTGACTCCAGTGATGACTCCAATACCGAGACCAATGTCACCACCAATGATAACTCCACGGACGAGACCAGTGTAGACGCTTCGGACAATTCCAGCTCAGAGACCACCATCGATGCCTCTGACAGCTCGAACAAAGAAACCAACATCGATGCCTCCGACAACTCCACAGACGAGACCAATATCAGTGCAGACGACAGCTCCACCGAGACCGTAGAGGTAGATACCACGGACAACTCCACGACAGAGATCGACGCCAGCCAGGACTCCTCCTATACTCGGACCAATATCGATGCCTCAGATGCCTCCACGGATAGCAACACCCAGGACCAATCCGTGAACGACAGCGGAAACAGCACTACAACCCTCAGTGAGAGCGGAAACAGCACAGTAGACTCGAGCAATAGCGGAAACAGCACCATCGACAACCGCTTCACCATAGAGCTGCCCCAGATCATTGTGGAGAGCAGTCCGGTGACCAATTTCACCCCATCTTTCACCGCCAATCCAGAGCAAATGTTTGAGTCTACTGCGAACCCAAATAACACCGCCAATCCGACACAGTCCACCTCTCCCAGCATCGACAGCTCGATCAGCCCCACGAATACGGCCAATCCCACGAATTCCAACGACCCAACCAACTCCTACGATCCTCAGAACACGGCAAACCCGAACAATACAGCAAGTCCTACCAATACGGCTAATCCAGAGAACGCCTTCAGCCCAAGCTATAACCCAGACAACGCGAATACGAACTCTCCCACGAGCTCCTTTGATCCTTCATTTGACCCTCAGAACACGGCAAATCCGAGCAATACCGCCAATCCGCAGAGCACCAATACCAATGACCCAAACAACGCCTTTGATAACACCTCCAACACCGAGACCGATGTCAACACGGAGAACACGAGTAGTCCCGATCAGTCCTTCTCTGCAGAAGCCAGCCCAGAGACCAGGAGTGACTCCAGCTCTACCTCTGACACAGAGGCCAATAGTCAGGGGGGGAGTGGTGGCGAATCCTTCGCTCAGACCTCTGGAGGCAACACCACTCCTGGAGCTGCCTCAGGTGGAACCGGAACGAGTCCAGTGGCCACCGGTAGCACTTCGGGTGCTAGCACTCCACCCTCTTCAGGGGGCACTTCTACTGGCGGAACCTCACCTACTCCGAGCCCAACTCCTGTAAGCGCTCCCAGCACTGCCACCATACCCGCCTCCCAGGCTCCCACCATCGCCTTCGCTGAGCCAAGTGTCGTGATCTCCTCAGGAGGCAGGAGAGAGAGCGCAGTCCAGGCGATCAGAGATGGGGATGGGTCACTGGGAAATGTTGGAACCGTTCCCACCGCTGTCGAGGCAGAGATAGAGCCTCCGAGGATCTCTCTCGGCCCAAATAATACGAATTGGCCATGGTGGAGCACTCCCAGCTCGGCTCTGTCAGATCTGGCAGGCCCTGGGAGTGCCCTACCTCCTGTACCCTTCGTTCCAGAGGGCATCACTCCCACCATTGCCATTGACCCAGATGGAGCCCTCACCGTGGTAGCTGCCCTCGGGAATCAGGCTCCAAGCCCTGGCATTCTACCAGCACTTGGTACTCCAATAGCCCTCGCTCTCGCCCCACAGACACTCCCCATCTCGCCAATCCCGAGTGCTCCTCTCGCCATCCAGACCGCACAGACCAGCCAGATCCAACCACTCGAGGTCTCTCGGACAGTTCCGCAGAGCATTGATACGTCTTCTCCAGCCGTACTCTCGGCATCACTCTTTGGCCCAGAGGTACTCGCCTATGAAGCAGAACAGGCCACTAGGGATATGTGGTGTCGTACTGATGGCTCTGGGGTATGTGTCTCGGATCCCTCTCGACTTCCAGAAGGGGAAAGGGGCTTCTTTGGATGGTTCTTTGGTGGGATCTATGACCACACCTTTGGATTGATCTTTTGATCTCTGACTCCTCTGGCTCCTAGCCCTCTTCCCTCTTGCCTCCTACGATCACCTTTGCCGCTCTCAGCAATCTGCCAGAAGGAAGGAGATACCCTACCTCTACGATCTGAGACACGAGCCCCTCTGGCTGAGTCTCGTCCACGCTCAAGACCTCATGGTGATGAGGATCACTAGGGATACCTGTCTGGGAGATCACCCTGACTCCCATCTCTTCTAGCTGTGTCTGTGCCAGAGAGAGCAGACTCAGAACCCCCTGCCCCCAGGGATCCAGGTCTGCGGGGGCGGAGTTCTTGGCCCTCATGAGATTGTCCATGAGGGGCATGAGCCCCTCCAGGCATCGCTCCATGCCACGCTCTGGGAGCTCTCTTCTTTCTCGTTCTTGTTGGCGGGTGAGATTCTGTAGGTCGGCCTGAGCTCTCAGGAGCTGCTGCTCAAGGTCAGGCGTGCGAGAAGGTGCCCCTTCTCCCTGATTCTCCTCTGCCATCTCTTCTCGATCATGGTTCGCATCGGTCATAGTTCAGTACAAAAACAACACCACCAACCATACCAGAAAACCTTGTTTCTGTCATTAGAACATCTCTTATTTTTTCCTCTCGAGACTCGAGATTCTGGTAGTCTAGGGATCGATACTTTTTTGGATTCTTATGTCCTATCGAATTTCTATCCTTGGACTCTTGGTCGCGCTAACCCTTGGGGCTTGCTCCTCCGGAGGTGAGTCTCAGGAGACCGATGCATCTGCAACGGGGAATAGCGAAGCCTCCCCTGAGCTCGTCGCCTTCCGCGAGTGCATCATTGAGAGTGAGGCCGTCTTCTACGGTACTGAGTGGTGCCCTCACTGCACGACTCAGAGAGAGCTGCTTGGTGGCTTTGAGCACACCGACTGTGATCGATTCCAGAGCACCTGTCGCGACAAGGCCATTGCTGCCTATCCCACCTGGATCTTCGCTGATGGATCCAGAGCGGAGGGTGTGCAGAGCCTAGAGGCCCTCTCAGAAGCCACTGGCTGTGTCCTTCCAGACAACCTCAAGACTGAGGAGGAGGCAAGCAGTGTCGACCTAGAAGCCGAGACTGGGGAGGCATCAGAAGACGGAGAAGAGCAGTAGAAAGCCCTTCTCCTAGGCCTTACTCAAACACTAGAGCTCGATGAGCTCCTTCAGCCCCGACTCATCTATGAGGCCTAAGTGAGCCTTCTTCTGCTCTCCATTCAGGTAGATGAAGAGCGTCGGATAAGCCCTCACCCCTAGAGCCCCTACTACTTCTGGGACCTGATCTGAGTCCACGCTCACCACACGACATTCTGGGTGTGCTGAGGCAAACTTCTCTAAGGTCGGCTTCAGCTCCAGGCAGGGAGCACACCAAGTCGCGAAAACATCTATCATCACCACTCGCCTTTCTTCTTGGAGAATGTTCTCCAATTCCTGAAGGGAACCCACAGGGGAAACAGCCTGCATCATATATACAGAGGAAAAATCTCTCCAACATGATATCACACCCCCATCCACCAGTGGCAAACATTGATGACTTCCTCTCTGTGCACCTCGCGCTGGGGACCGTGATTGGTGCAGAGCACTTTTCAGAAGCCAGGAATCCAGCCTACAAGGTCACAGTCGACTTTGGCCCTCATGGCACGAAGCGCACCAGCGCCCAGATCACTCACCATTATCAACCAGAAGATCTCATCGGGAAGAGGGTTATTGGCGTTATCAATCTCCCCTCTCGACAGATTGGCCCCATGATGTCAGAGTTTCTCCTCACTGGATTTTCGGATGATCAAGGAGGGATCATCCTGGCGAGTGTGGACATGCAGGGCGCTCCAGACGGAGCCAGACTGCACTAACTCTCCGCTCACACCTTCTCCTTGACAAGTCCCTGCCAAAATCAGTATGCTCAAAGATAGAGACAGTCAGAATATTCGTCTGTCACAGCATCAGTACCACTTCATCAGAGGTTCCTTCAGAGAGCCCAACATCATTGCTCCGGATTTCCTGCTGTTGAGGTATACGAACCCTTCTTTTCTCACCATTTCACACCATGAACACAGATTCATCATCAGGCTCTGATGACGCTCAGAGCCACGCCAAGAAAAACGTCTCAGACCTCATGAGAGGAGACATCTTTGACATACCAGTAGGAGACACCCCTATTTCTCCTGCTCCTCCTTCCAACCCTCCTCAGAAGCCTGCAGAGAGGTCAGCGAGACCACCACGTCAGAGGCCTCGCCAGGATCGTCCCTCTGGACCTCGCGGAGGGTCTTCTGGAGGACAGAGCAGCGTGGAAGCTGTCACTTCACGACGACGAAAGGCCACTGCTTCACTGGCAAAGACCATGAATCAGCTCCCCACCGACAAGCCCCCACGGCTCAGCAGCAGCCAGGGGAAGTTTCGAACGATCATCCTCGGAGGTCTCAATGAAGTGGGCCTGAACTGTACCGTCTTTGAGTACGATGGAGATCTCTTGATCGTGGACGTTGGCCTTTCTTTTCCAGATGAGGAAAAGCCAGGTGTGGACTATATCATTCCAGATCCTCGCTATCTCATAGATCGCATCCCAGCTATCAAGGGTATTGTTATCACGCATGCCCACCTAGATCACATCGGTGCCATCGCCCAGATCTTGCCAATGCTTGAGTTCCCCCCTATCTTCACCATGGACATGTCAGCAGGCATGATCAAAAAGCGTCTCGCAGAGCACAAGCTCGAGGACAAGGCCATCATTGATATCGTCAATCCAGACACCGATGTGAGAAAGGCTGGAAAGTTTCATATTGAATTCTTCCGAGTCAATCACAGTATTCCGGACTGTATGGGTGTCTATGTGAAGACCCCTGTCTGCAAGGTAGTCCACACGGGAGACTTTAAATTTGACCAGACTCCTGCAGATGGCCTCCCTGCCGATGAAGAACGAATCAGTAAGATCGGAGACGAAGGGATAGACATCCTCTTTTGTGAGAGTACCAACGCTACCAAGCCGGGCTCTTGCCCAAGCGAGAAAGAAGTAGGAGAGAACCTCGGAAGACTCATCCGCGAAGCCAAGGGGCGCATTATTCTCACCAGCTTTAGCTCGCTGGTAAGTCGCCTCCAGCAGATCGCTGATCACGCCGTAGAGAGTGGTCGAACCATCTTTGTGGCTGGGAGAAGCATGGCTCAAACACTCGAGATCGCTATACAAGAAGGAAAATTCCGCATTCCCTCAGAACGATTCCAGAAGCTCGATGCTGTAGACTCCTATGATCCTCGTCAGGTCCTCATCCTGACAACTGGGAGTCAAGGAGAAGAGAATGCAGCCCTCAGGCGAATGGCAGAGGGGCAGCATCAGAGCATCGTCATCGAAAAGACCGATACCATCATCTTCAGTAGTAATCCCATTCCAGGAAATGAACGAGGGGTCACCCACCTCATCAATCTCTTGCTAGAGCAGGAGGCCACCGTCATCACCCATGGCCCTATCATGATCCACGTTACGGGTCACGGCTACCAAGAGGAAATCAAAAAGATGCATCGACTCATTCGCCCAAAAAATGTCGTACCCATTCACGGAGAGCTCTTCATGCGTCATGCTCATAAGCAGCTCTGCACCATGGAAATGGGCTATGACCCAGAGAGAGTCATCCTGCTCAAGAACGGATCTGTTCTGGAGTACAACTCTGCCACAGGCTTTGCCGAGAAGTCCTCAGAGTCGCTCTCCCTGGAGGATATCTATGTCGATGGGAAGCTGATAGGCGACACAGGTAGGCGCATTCTCCAGGAGCGTTGCCTCATGAGAGATGGAGGTGTTCTCATCCTCCTCTACACGGTAGATCGCCGATCAAAGAGGCTCATCGCTCCTCCAGAGGTGATCAGTAAGGGGTTCATCTTCCTCCAAGGTCACAGTGACTACTTGTCAGAGCTCCAAAATGAAGCCAGGATTTCCTACGACAATGCCCAGAAAGAAAGTGCAAATCTCCGTGAGCTCAAGCGTTCTATAGAACGAGGCATGAATCGCTTCATCCTCAAGACTCTTGAGCGAGAGCCCTACGTCATACCTGTTCTACAGTTTGGCTCTGGCAGACCCATAGGCCAAAGCCCAGAGACCCAAAAGGGCCCAAGGCCTCAGGGAGGAGGAGGAAGGTCTGGCCACCCCCCACGAAACAACAGGCGACGCAGAGGACCGAGAAGAAATGACTCCAGGCAGCCCTCAGGAGAAGCTCCATCAGCACCTCCCTCCCCTCAAGCTGCCTGATTGCCCCTCTGACCAAGCAGTCATCATCATGCTCCATGGCTGAGAGAGGAATACACTTCTCAGCTATGGACTGCACCCGAGGATCTGATCCAGCATTCCGAGGTTCTCTTCTAGGATGTGGGTGATTCCCTGACTCGTAGGTACCCCCCCCTCATTGAGGGCAACAATGCGTATATCTTCTGAATCACCAAGAACAGAGCGCAAGTCTGTGAGCCAGAACTCGGGAACCAGGAAGACCCCTCCCTTCTCTTTGAGCTCTTGGGTCAGCTCTTCTGCTGTTTGCTCATTGAAGAGCCTCACCTCTAGGTCATATCCCCGAAGAGACTCATGCTGAGGCTGGGCAGAGATCACCTCTCTCATTGAGCACTGTCTCAAGGTCTGGAGATAGTTCTCTTCTAGTGCCTCCATCTTATCTCTCCAGAGCTGGTAGACCCGAGCCCCGTCTGATGAGGCCTCACTCTGGACCTGCTCCCAAAGCTGCTCTCCTGCTCTCAGGATCTCTTCGGGTGTCATTCCTGGCTCTTCCCAGACGAGAGCTCTTGCTCCCTCGGCTCCAAGCGATGGCTGTATGCGCTGGCTTCTGTATCGTGCCTCGCTTTGGACCTGGTAGCCTGGCTCGAGAACAAAGCCTTCCTTCAGTACCTCTCCCGCTACAGCCATCATAAGAGGGCTCTCTATCAAGAGAGCCTCTGGTAAGTGGTGAGTCTCGGGCAAAATCGTGGTACAACCCGAGAGTAAGAGCGTGGAACTCAGCCAAAAATTCCAGAAAAAGCTCTTCATGATCCCTCTTCTACAGCTTTCTCTCTCGGAAGCAGGGCTCTCTCTAGGACATAATCAGCTATATCATAGCCCTGCTCTAAGCCATCCATGGCTCCTGAGAAGTAGTGTATCCCTCCATAAATACGGCTCCATGCTGCCTCCTCTGCAGCCTCGTACACGTCTTCATACGATCGCTCCACACCAGGCAGTCCAAGTGTGTCAGCGGTAAAAGCGGTATCCTCTCCCCAAGAAGAGATGACCCTCGCGCTCACCGCGCTAAAGGTGCTATGTCCAGAGGCATACTCTGGAAAGTTTGGAGCTTCGATGAAGCTCTGCCATTCACTATCCCCGACGGCCCTCAGGGCATCTACAGGCCTCCAGTAGTCATAGGTGTACTTCGTATCCCAGACTGCTATCGAAGCATCCATCAGGGCCATATGGAGAGTTGCCATCCTTCTGACTGCCTCGAGGGACCCTATCTCAGGGTCCGTCTTCTTCAGGATCTGCTCAGCAATCCTACTCCATGAACCTATAGGGGTATAGGTCCCCTTTCCATCCGCCCAGAAGAGGGCAATCTGAGATTGCTCTTCAGTCCTCTCACCACTCCCCCTTCCACCCAGATCTCTCACCTGCTCCCTCTCCTGAGAAAAGGCTTCACTCTCAGGGGAAAGTGGCGGTTCAAGGCGAAATTGGTCAGCAGTATCCAAATACAGAGGTGTCATTTTTGACCAGTTAGCCAGCATAGGCTGCAAGTAGTAAGGGCTAGTTGGCTTCCAAAAACCTGCTCTATTAGCCTCTGCAGGAGCCACTTGGCCCATGAAATTTTTGTCTGACTCTCTCAGGCGTATGACTTCCTGTGCCATCTCTCGGCCATAGGCAATACTCCTATGGTACGAGGCAGAAGATTCGTACTCGGCCGTATAGATCTCTAGGGTCCTCTCCCAGAGCTGCTGCAGTCCTGGGTAGAACTCATAGCTCATCTCGGCCCCAGCCGCTAGCACGGCCACACGAGGAATGACGTCAGAGCGAGGAATCACACTACTGAATGCCGGTTTATACCTTGGCTCCTCCAAGGTATTGTTCAGAATGTCAAACTGAACACCATAGAGCAGTGCCAGCTGCCTGGCCAGCTGAGGGGGCTCTGTGTCTTCAGAGGCAGCCGTGAGCATGAGGTAACCAGGGAAGATGAGGGCTCCTTCGTAGAGCTCTGACTCGACCTGATACTCCACCAAGCTCTCATAGAGCTGTGTGTGCAAGGCCGCTGGGAGAGAGGCATCGGTCGTCTCAGGAAGTGCGACTTCCTCTCTGCTCTCTTCTTGTTTCTCGGGCTCTCATACAGGGGGCTGCTCTACAGACATCCCACATCCGCTCAAGATTACACCCATGCACACAGAGGCACTGAGAAAAATTTTTAGACCCCTGAGGCTCATACGGCAAAAAGACATTTGCATCATACTATTGATCCTCAGATCCATTGGTCAAGACTGTGAGGACTTCTA
This sequence comes from Metis holothuriae, assembly GCA_028566655.1. Taxonomy (NCBI): domain Eukaryota; kingdom Metazoa; phylum Arthropoda; class Copepoda; order Harpacticoida; family Metidae; genus Metis; species Metis holothuriae. Next base: position 62,506 of record JAOXNJ010202654.1, read on the forward strand.
GGTGAGGCGTCTGAGGGAAGAAGTCGAACCCCTCCATGGAGATGATTCTATAGTTCCCCTCTTGCTGCAGCCTGTCTAGATCTCGCATGAGGGTCGCTGGATGACAGCTCACCAGTGCCAGATGAGGAACCTCAAGATCTAACACCGACTTCATCATCTGTGGAGACATCCCAGCTCTTGGTGGATCGATCAGCAGATGAGTGGCCTCGTACTCTGAGAGCGAGAGGTCGTCTTCCACCCTCCCTGCTGTGTAGTTGCCTCTCACCTGATTGTCCTGAACACTTCGCATGGCACTCTCTACCGCACCCTTGTGAAGCTCGCGACCATAGACCTGAGCCCCACTCATGCTCGCCAGAGGAATCCCAAGGGTCCCCACTCCACTGTAGAGGTCCAGGATTCGACTTTCCCCATCCAGCTTCCACTGCTCATGAAGGCTCATAAGCATCTGCTCAATCCCGGGAGTATGCACCTGAAAAAAGGCTCCTACCGGTATCTCCAGTCGAGTATCACAGAGCACTTCATCATACCAAGGCTCTCCCCAGAGGGTTTCTATGGGGGTGTTTTGGTCTGGGACGGAGGGGCCATCATAGACTCTCACACATACACCCTTCAGCTCAGGAGAGGCCTCTCGTAGAGCCTGTATCAAGGGCTTCCAGAAACTGGCATCTCTTTCCTCACTCACCGTCCAACTCAGGACCATCTGCTGGGTCCTTTGGGAGCCCTGGAGTCGCACTTCTCTCCAGAATCCTTGAGATCGAAGGGGATTCCAAAATGGCTCTCCAGAATCGAGGGCTATGCCATGCAGCACAGGCAGGAGCTTCTCCATCATGGGGAACATCAGACAGCTCTCACTGATCTGCACTACCTCTCGCCAGTCTCCAGAACGGTGAAATCCTAAACTGGGATTTTCGTCTCTCTGGATTTTTTCACCACTTGGCAGGGTGGTCGTGCGACGAATCTCGCAGCCATATGAGAGCTCTACAGCATTCCGATATCGAAAGAATGGCTCGCAAGCTCTCACCCGAAAGTCATCTGGCAGATCCATATCTGGATACTGACTCATGAGTCGCAGGACCCATTCCCTCTTTGTCTCACGTTGGAGCTCTGAGGAGACCCTCTGCCAGGGGGCACTTCCAGTGATTCCACTGTGGTGCTCCTGGGGAGGGAGCAGATCAGGGCCATCCTCTAGAAGCTCCCACTCCACCGCCCTTAAGATGCCCTTTCGCCTCTTGGCGATATATCGTATTTGCTGTCCTGGGAGAGCACCCTTCACCAAGACGATTTCTGCCTCTGGATCTCGTAATACCCCCTCACCTTTTGGGCATGTCAGCGACTCTATAAGTCCTTCTGGCCATTGCTCCTTCGGTTTTTGGTGATATTTTTTTGGCATATATTTGACAAAAATTCATAAAAACTTCATAATCTTTTGATACTCTCCCCCCTTATGACCAAGAAATTTTTTCCCCTCCACTCTACACTTCCTGCACTCACATTGCTCATGGCTTTTTCTTTTTCTCTCCTAGCCCCCTCTTCTCAAGCCTTCGCACAGAAGCAAAGCGCAGAAGAACAGTTTCTTGTGGTAGAGGATTCTACTCCTGTTTTTCATCTGCCTTTTACTGATTCGCTTGAGGATCTAGAGCTCACCCTTTCTTCTCCTGACTCTGAACAAAGTTTTCCTCTTGAACAGGGCGACCAAGGGTACATCTGGCATGCAAAAAGTCCCCTCGAGCCTGGCACACACACCTTCTCCTGGAATGGGCCTCATGCAGGAAGCCTCAGTGTCATGATACCGCAGACAGAGCATCAGCATATCTTTCAGGGTATTCGGATTGGGCCAGCTCTCTACAGAGAAGGCATCCCTGTGGATGAGCCCTTCTATCTGGGTGAGATGGATCCCCAATCATCACTCTCCATAAGCGGACTCGCCTCCAGTGGTGAGAATTTCTTCCTGGAAAAACGACAAATCAGCATGGTCTCCAGAGAGCCCATAGCAGCGACAGGACTCTTCAGTCTTGCGACTCCTCCTTCACCAAACAGTCACCATCACTTTCTCCTCTGGGCGAACGAGGCCAACTCCCCATTCGTCTCAGAGAGCGTAGAAGTACTGATCCTTCCAAATACCTTCCAGGATCCCAGCAGTACGGAGGCCTCTATTAGCTCACAGGACGCACTAAAGGCCTCTCTCACCAGTGCTCATCCTTCCCCTGTTCAGCCTGGCTTTCTCCAGCCTGTCATGGCTGTTGCCATCCTGATCTTTGGTTTTCTCGTCTTCAGTGGACTCAGGAGAAAAGGAGGATAGCCTCCCTAGAGGGCTTCCCAGCTCATGATAAGGCTGGAGAGCAGTCCATGACCATGGGGCGAAAGGTGTCGACCATCAGACTGCAGACACTCTGCCCTTGTCTCCCCATCCTTCCCACTACAGGCCCTCTCTAGGTCCAAGACCTTGGCACTTTGCCCACCGCGGATGAGAGCATTGAGCTCTCTCAGATAGGCATTTGCTCCATCTGCATCATGAGAGCCAGTACGCCTCAGGGGATAGGTACAGATCGCCACCTCTTGGTCTCGATTTTCCAGCTCTTGGAGAAGTGACTGGATATGAGACCAGGTCGTCTGGGGAGATGCCCCATCCAAATAGTCATTCCCTCCTACCAGAACAACGCTCTTGCTGGGGGCAGATCCCAGACTTTGGCAGTGCGTGAGCACTTCTGACAGTACCTGATGGCTCCTTGCCCCCTCCACTCCTCGACCAAAGACCAGGCCTGCGGAGCCAATACTCTGCTTCAGAAGTGAGGCAACACTCAGCTCCTCCTCCACCCCGTCCCTGGAAACGGTCTGGCTGTCTCCCCACACCTGCAATAGTGACTGTACACCATAGCTCAGAGCTCTCACCCGAGAGATCGTGGCCGTGCCATTTGCACCAAGCGCCATAGATGCTCCTGGTACGCCAGCTGTAGCCGATCGTGTCACGAAGTCGGCCGCCACCACTCCTGCAGCATTTCTCACTTCTACCAGAAGGTAGGGCTGATCCCAGGTAATATTCCATGTATAGGAAGCATTCACGTCATACTGATCAAAGGTGTCAGACGCCACCTCAGAGAGTGATCCCCCATCGAGGTTGGCGGCTATGAGCCTTCCAGAACTGCTATTCAGATAGATCACAACGCATGCTTGCCCTTCATCCTCCCTTCCCAGGTGCACCTGGGGAAATCCATGCATATTCTTAAATTCCACACTCAAGACTCCGAAGGAGGGCATCTCCTGATGGCTCACACTTGAGCTTGCATAGTCAGAGCTGACGATCTCGAGTGCGCCATCAGAACTGGTGCGAGTTATGACGCTGCTCTGCGAGAGCTTCTTGGTCCATTCTGCCGGATTCAGAATCAGAGATGTCATGAGTAAGAGAAGAAGATACCCCCACCCTTCACCCTAGATCCCAAGAGTACAAGCTCATTGCCCCTTTCTCTCTTGTGCCCACGTATAATCAGTCTTGGTCTTTTGGGTCCTGCTCTGCGAGATGTTTTGTAGAGGTGTCACAAAGCCCTTCTTTACTTCACAGGGAAAACCCTGCATCATGCAGGCACACTTCTCCTCTCTATCATGTACGCTCTTAATAGAGTCTCTCTCCTTGGGCACGCCACAGAAAAGCCCGAGGTGAAGACCACTCAGACAGGACGCTCTGTCACCAGCCTGAACCTCAAGACCACGAGTACAATCCAGAAAGCAGACGGAAGTAATCTCACCCTGTCTCACTATCACCGGGTCACCATCTGGGGTCGAATGGCCGAGATCACTGAAGACTACGTATCGCCTGGAAGCCAGGTCTACATCCAAGGCAGACTCAGGACCAATTCCTGGGAGACTCCAGAGGGGCAGAAGCGATCACGAACCGAGGTTCAGGCAGAAGACATCATCATTCTGGATCCTCGACCCGGAGCAGAGGTCTCAGTTCCAGCCGGCTCTCAGGCAGGACAGGGCATGAACCTCACAGAGCTCGTAGGGAACCTCGTGAGAGGGCCAGAGATCCGACAGACCAGCAACGGCTCCAAGGTCGCCAACTGCTCCGTCGCCACCAACAGAAGATGGAGGGGGCAGGACGGTCAGGAAAATGAAGAAACAGAGTTCACTAATCTCGTCTTCTGGGGTCCTCTCGCGGATGACATAGAACAGTGGGGGAAAAAGGGCCAGAAAGTCTACATCCAGGGAAGACTCGAAGGTCGATCCTTTGAGACGCAGGCAGGTGAAAAGCGAAACATCACGGAGGTGAATGTGACCCAGCTACGAATACTGGGAGTAAGAGATGAGACCATGGGGCAGGGCTCCCATGCTCAGAGACAGGGCGACTCACAGGGTTCTCATCACTCCTCTGTCGCAGGAGCCGCTGTTGGCGCAGGAGCGGGTGCCCTTGCTGGCGGTGCAGCAGGTGCTGCCGTAGGCGCGAGTGTCGCCTCCGCGCAGGAGCCAGAGCTCCCAACGATTCAGTACGAGAGCGATGTAAATCCTGACGATCTCCCCTTCTAACCTCTTTCCAGGCCAGTAAAGTATCTCTCACTCAGGATGACAGGCCCTAGCTCAGCCATGGCGGAAGAGTTGCTCCTGGTACATGGGTCTCGTCATGCGAACGAGGACTTTCACGCCATCCGTCTAGTGCATGCCTTATGACCACAGAGGTCTCTGCACTGGGAATGAAATGGTATTCTGCCTTCTCTCCTTCTCCACCAGGGATCGTCGGGAAAACATCTCGCGCGTGAGGAGGGCAACGAAGCTGGCCAGAGCAGAAAGCCCTCAGTTCGCGAAGAGTCATCAGGACGACTCCGCTGTGCCTCTCAAGCATCCCATCGCCAATCCTATCTGACGATTCCTTCCTTACCCTCTCTACGATCCCAGGGATGTCAAAGCCAAAAGAATATATCAGCCTCATCTCATCAGTCGGATTATGGAAGACGGGGTGTCCAGTCATCACAGGATACACCTTTGCATCAATCTGGGGTCTGAACTCTTCAGGAATAGGCGGAAGGCCAAATTCTTCATATACCTCTCGCAGAGCTGTATCCTCAGGACTGGCGTCATATGACTCCCTATATCCCCCTAGGAGCTGGATGGCGACTTTTCCATTAGGAGCGATCTCTGCGAGGAGCGGGAAGAGTCTGGCCTCTGCGTCATATATCACAGCCATTGCTACGTGCTCAGCCCCCAAGACTTCTCGTGACTCAGACCCCCCCCCGCTCTGGTCAAACCAGAGATCATGGTGGGGACTTTCTTGATTTACCCAGGGTAAATTCTTGAAAAAAATATTAAATGAATTTGCATTATACCAGATATCTTCCATCGTGAGTACAGACTTCCTGCCTACTTCTCTGCTCTTTTCCATACATCACATACTACAGGCTGAGGATACTATCCTCACCCGCTCATAGCTGTCAAACTTTCCCCACCTCTCCTGAAGTGAGCCAGGGGTACTTCTTTGGCATGCCCACTTCTCTGGGCACCCCAGAAGGGGTCTCCTTTTTCTTCTCCATCAGCCAGAGCTCCCTCTCTCGGCCATCCGAGAGGGCATACTCATAGGTCCTCAGGAGTCTGAGCCCATGAGCCTCTAGAAGTGCCCTGTCTTCTGCCTCATTCTCGATTCCACTTCTCCAGGTGCACATCTTCCCCCCCACCTGGATAAATCCTACAGCTAGCTCCAGGAGTACTGGCCATGGGGCACAGGCCCTCGTGACCAAGAGGTCATAGGCTCCTCGATGACGCTCTTCGTGGGCCAGTTCTTCCGCTCTGCCGTGCACTGTCTGGGCATTTTCTATGTTCACTTCTTCTATCATGGCCTCTATGGCAGAGAGCTTCTTCTGTACGCTGTCGAGCAAAGTCACCCTGGAATCGGGCCAGAGTAGTGACATCGCCAGACCAGGAAATCCTCCACCCGTTCCCAGGTCCAGGATCTTCTGGGGATGAAGCTCATAGAGATCCGCGATCTGTAAGCTGTCCTCTAGATGTCGCTCTCGTATGGCTTCCTCAGTTCGAAAGGCTGAGAGATTCAGCTGGAGAGCCTGACGCCTGTAGGCCTCTACCAGAGCTTCTCGTTGCTGTTCTGTAGGGAGATCAGGCATACTGGAGATCATACTGTGCCCCTACGCTACCTTCCCATCACTCCATGACGCAACCATCACCCCAGGAGCTCTCGGCTCTCACGCTTCAGGCCATAGAAGACTCCACCACCCTGGAAGAGCTCAGAACTGCAGAGCTCCAAGCTCTCGGCAGAAAGCAGGGCTGGCTCACTACCGCCCTCAGGTCTCTCAAAGATCTCACTCCAGAGGCTAAAGCCGAACAAGGTCAACAACTCAACCTCATTCGCCAGTCCCTCACTCAGGCCATAGCTCAGAAGGAGAAGAGTCTGACGGCTCAGAGTGATCACGACCCTCTCTTTGACCCTACACTTCCTGGCAGCCCTCTGGCTCAGGGGAGGCTCCATCCTCTCTCCAGCTTCATCAGGGAGATAGAGACCCTCTTTCTCTGGATGGGATTTCGAGTGGAGGATGGGCCACAGATAGAGCAAGAATGGTACAACTTTGACGCTCTCAATATCCCACCGGGTCACCCTGCCCGGGATATGCAGGACACCTTCTGGCTCAGAGACATCCCCGACATGGTCTTGAGGACACACACCAGCAATGTCCAGATCCACACCCTCGAGTCACAAGACCCCCCACTGCGGATGGTCTCTCCTGGTCGCGTCTACCGGAATGAAGAGATTGATGCCACCCATATGCCCGTCTTCCATCAGTACGAAGGCATGGTCATTGACCGTGATACCTCCCTTCCACAGCTCAAATGGCTCCTCTCGCAGGTCCTGCGAGAGCTGATCGATCCAGACCTGGAGATTCGGTTTCGCGTGGCCTACTTCCCCTTCACTGAGCCTTCTCTCGAGGTCGACGCCCTCTTCACTGCGAAGGATGGCTCGCAATCTTGGCTGGAGATCGGGGGAGCTGGCATGGTCCACCCGAGAGTCCTCTCTCATGCCGGACTGGATCCGAAAGAGTGGAATGGCTTTGCCTTTGGCTTTGGGATCGAGAGAGCCCTCATGATTCGCCATGGCATCACAGATATACGGCTCCTCTATGAGAATGACCCTCATGACCTCTCACAGTTCCAGCCCCTGGGTTCGATTCACTAGGAGTCTCCAAGACTCACGAACTCTGCAGGTCCTCTCCTGATCTCTCCCCTCCCTCATGCAGCTTCCACCACCCAATACTCCTGAGATCATACTTCTCCTGCTCTCGCTCGGTTCTTTCTTCTTTGCTGCTCACTACATCCAGGCGATCATCAGGGGTCACAATAGCCAAACCAGGTTACCTGGGCCATACTGAGCCTTGCCCCGCTCGTCTCCACCTGAGCCATACTCACGGATCAGGGATTTTCCTACTCAGTCAGCCCCGTCTTTATGGCTGGTGCTGTGCCACTCTCTATCTTCATCGCGAGTCTCTGCGTCAGAGGAAGTGGCTGGAAGCTGGGAGGCTTTGACTATGCCTGTGGGGTCTTCGCCCTCCTCACGCTGAGTCTCTGGCTCATCACCGGAAACCCCCTACTGACCGTCATTCTCGGCGTCGCCACAGACGCACTCGCAGCTCCCCCTACCATCCGCAAGACCTGGCATCACCCAGACACAGAGACCCCTGGGGTCTGTGCAATGGCCGGCATTGCCGCTTTGTTTGCCCTGATCACGCTTCCCTCATGGGACCCGGTGCTCTACCTCTTCCCCCTCTACCTCGTGATCGTAGACAGTCTCATGCTCTATGAGATCTTCTTCTCTCCTCACAGGCAGAAGCCTACGATCAGGACATCTCCTTGATCTCTGCCACCTCGATACTTCCTCCGTGATGAGCGTGTGGGCACCCTTCTGCAAGGGCTAGGGCATCCTCGAGGGATGCGACTTCCACGATGCTGTATCCCATGAGAGGGTTTGCCCCTCCATGATCTTCTACTCCTTCCGCGCTCACCGTGTAGGACTGGCCTAGAGGATTTCCAGGTGAGACCATCGCGTCTCCTGCCTGAGAGATCCACTCTCTCCACTCGTTCATGAGGGCTTGGCCTTCTTCTTCTGAGCTCACCTCTGGCGTCCCATGATAGGCAAAGAGAAATTGTGACATAAAAAATACGGAAAGAATAGGCCCATTCTCTCATGCCTTCTGTACAAGCTCAAGCCTTCTGAGCTATCACCGAGATCTCCACTTTTGCCCCCAGTGGAATCTCAGCCACAGCCATGCACTCTCTCGCTGGCCTATGCTCTCCCATTGCCTGAGCATACACCTCATTTACAAGACCAAAGTCCTGCATCTGAACAACCACCTACTAGAAGTAGGTGGGTTGAGGACTCAAGCTAGAAGCAGGAGTTACTCTAAAGAGATGTTGT